>JAZHYW010056955.1:0-189496 GCA_037355805.1 Ixodes ricinus
GGAAACGCAGTCTACGAAAACTCCCTAGTATCTGAGTGCATTGCGCTACGCTTTGTTCGCTACGCTCCAGGTTGGAGTATAACAGAGCCTTCAGAGGAAATCAAACAATTCTGCAATTAAAAAAAAAATCTTTATTTGGCTTTTATTCGGCCTCCAGGATTACGAATATCAAAAATGATATTTCAGATCGATGCGCCAAGTAGCCCCCAGAACAGCGCTTTCAAAATAGCGCCGAAGTCCCCCCTTTCCGTCGCGTTCGATGGGAGGAGGGAATCGTGACGTATTATACGGAGATCTCAGCAATTTCGCGCCTTCCGCGAGCCTTACCCGAGCAGTGAAAAGCGCAAAGCGCGTTCCTTCACAAGCGGCACGCACAAAGCAACTGAAACCTCCCGGCGGTTGGTTTCTCTCCCGTCTTTTGATACGTTCGAATCAAATGCTCGTGATATTCAAAATCACAGGACAAAAATACAATAAAGTTCACCTCTAACTCGTTTTTTTTTTTTCTGAATCTTGTATGTATTTTTATAAGGTGAGTTATTTCAGTTATGGTGGGCTTGAGCATAGTGCGTTAAACCCAGTGTGCGTAATATATCCCCTGATCCAGGGCATCACCACGTGGAATAATCAAAACACGTGCACTATAGCATTCTCACTGTCATATCACACCCAGTGAGATCAATCGCAGATCACAGACTGCGCACGAGTGATGCGTCGGCGTTCGGCTGGGCATCGTACCCCTGTCATGGCGTCCCATGACGCTCGACGTCGGTCTCCGGCCCAACCGCCGGTCTGGTGGCATCCTATATAGACGTTTGCAAGTACGGCCTATGGGCGCCGCCATCTTGCTGCTGGTGTGGGTAGATCGTCTGAAAGCCACAGCATTGCTGAGGCGTACCCACGGCCTCAGCGATGCTCTGGCTATCAGACGATCTACCGCACCAAGAGCAAGATGGCGGCGCCCATAGGCCGTACTAGCAAATGTCTACATAGCGTTACGTGGAGGTGGACGACGAGGCTGTTCACGGGCGTTGATTATTCTAGGTGGCGTTGTATACAGGGACAACACGCAGAATGAAGGCCTTTACCTCTATATCCGTTCATGCTCCCGGCATGAGTCGATTAGATAAAGGCATCGGCATGCATCCGTCCGCCGATTCTCTGAAGGACCTTTTGAAACAAAAAATGCAATTCTAAGGTGAAACACACTCTAAAGACGCGGTCAGACTGCTGATGCAATATAGGAAAGACAGTCTGCAAACCCTGTTTGAGGCCTAGTTGCTTCTTCCTCGTATGGCGGTCCTGTCACATTGGTCATACAAAAAGTGTTAGACTTAGGCTAGGTGGCGCAAGCTGCCGCCCGTTACAAAGGGTATGGCCATCCATCCATCCATCCATCCATCCACGTCCATCCGTCTGCAGACATGTTTGAAGCATGCATGAAGCGAAACGTGGCTTCGAAGATGCTCGAGTCGGGTCCGCAGATAATTTTGCCGTCATGTCTGCAGTGAACACCGACCGAATCTTTTGCTGCGCTTTCAGCTCTATGCGGAGAGTAAGTCGTCTGCTTCTTGCTCAGGAGTTGCGGTGACGTCAGAACGACGCCGAGCTCTGATTGGCTGATTGAGAAAAAAAATAGTGGGTAGACCTGAATGCTAGATGCCTTGAGCTAGGTCTACAAACTACTCTTTCAATCAGCCAATAAGAGCTCGGCGTCGTTCTGACGTCACCGCCACTCCTGCGCAACAAGCAGATGACTTGCTCTGCGCATAGTGACATCCCTTGTTCTAATTTCGAGACCACATTTACGAGATCCGTCGAATCTCCGGAATCGGGCCCAAAGTATACAGGAGCCCGAACTTGACCCGAATTGGCCGCGCTCGCTTGGGCAACGTGACGGCCTCCAGCCTGCCTCCCGCAAGGTCAGATCCGAACGCGATGCGTACATTTCACGCTTCGGCAAAAACGGGGGCGCGCCGCAAGTCGGTCACACAACACGCGGTTATTCCGGGAAGAGATAAGCTATTCTTCGCCGCCTTTGAGTATATAAAATCAACATTTCTCGGGCCGTACACGTATACGCCGACGCGATGTTTACAAACAAGTCCGCGTTTGACGCCACACCAGGGGCCCTAATCATGCACACTTGGCGAAAGAGCCGGCGAATAAATCCGGCGGCCGCAATTTGGCCGGCGTCACGCTGACCTGACGCCGGCCAATCGAGGCCGCCATCAGATTTCTCGACGACGTTTTCGCCGAGTGTCCAGATTAGGGCCCCAGGTGTGGGCACCGCGCACGCGCAGAACCGGGTTCGCGTGAAACGAAGCGTCTGCGCATGCGCAGTGCCGACAGCAGCGCCATTGCAGTGGTGTGACGGGTTACCGAACTGATTTATTTTATGTCACGCGTGGCTCATTTCGTTGACAGTTTGTTGCTTCGCGAAAACTGTTGGCTGTAGCCAACGAGCAATAATAAAAGTTCTCGGGAGTCCTACGCTTCTTAATATATCACTATGCATGACATAATCACGTGATTACATCAGCCTCGTAACTTCTTTGAGTGTGGTCCACGAACCCCGCCAGTAATATATAGTTCAATTCCGCACAACCATCGAGTTTCGCTGGCTGTAGGAGACCTGCAAGATGGAGCGGGTCAAAGATGCGTTATATTTACGGCACCATGCGATCAATAACGTATATCTAGGGGCCCTATAATCTACACGGCGGTGTCAAGCGGTACCAAGGGTCATCGCCGCCTGCTGCGATTGGTCAGACCCTAACCGCTGACCAATCGCAGCAGGCGACGATGTCCCGGTCCCTCGGTCCCGCTTGACCCCGCCGTGTAGACTAGTAGGGCCTCGTGGTGTCTTCAAACCGACATGTGAATGGCGAAACTAACAAGCTCGGAACACACGATTCGACACGACATGGCAACTGACAGGATGAGGACGGCAGGGAGGTCTTGTCTCGCCCCCAGCGCGAGCTTCCTACACGTTCGATTACGCGTCCGCGTCGCCGAATCAGGACAGAAGGGAAGGAGCACGTGTGGGAGACACCCGTCTTCCGGGAAATACGCCATGTCGTTCTCCTCGTCTCGGTGACAATAACCTATTTAACCGGAGACAAGCGTCCCCCTTAATTTAATCAAAAATCCGCGTCGACTCAAACAAAAAAAAAAAAATGCAAGGCCAGTTACCCCAGGAGTCCTGACCTGTTCCAATATGTATTTTTTTTGTGTGTGTGTTCTTTTGAGGGGAGAGGGGAGGGGGGGGCACGAACGAAATCGCCTGGGGCACAGTATACGTTATCAGCGGCGCAGGATTTCGCAAAGAAGCAGGACGCCAAAAGCACTACCCCGACAAAGTAACGGGGATGTATAAGACAGCGCGGGGAAGAAGCAGATCAGTGCTTGCTGGCGAGGGTCACGAGGTCGGGCCGAGACGATCGGCGCACGTCGGCTCAGACAAGGGCCGCCTTGTCCTCCATCGGCACCAGGTCAGCGGTCTTGGGGTCAGGCGGCGAGGGAGGCCGCGTCCTTGACGCCTCCGACGCCGTGAGCCAAGTCACGCTCCTCTTCTGCAGCGCCGCTTCCCGTTAACCCCCGCCGCAGCGGACGCAACAATCGACGACGGCCAGCCGCCGAAGAGCGCGCGATAGCCGTCGGTCGAAGATGCAGCGGTGCCCGTTAAGCGATCGAGTCCCACTAGAGCTATACTTCGTTTCCAGCTTGGGTCCAGACGCAGGCGATGCTACAAGCGCGAGCTCCGGGCTTTCAGCGTCCGTGCCAAGCACGCGCGCTCGTGCAATGCAAGCACTGTTCAGGGCCACACGCTCGCGCTCGTAGCATCGGCTGCGTCTGGACCCAAGCTGAAACGAAGTATACAAGCCCACTCTTGTTGCTCGTGAAGTTAGCACGAGTGATTTAAATCCTACCAAACGGTGCCTTCTTGCGCATGCTGCAGGTGCACGAGGCTTGTTGGTGTCGATTGTTTCCCTTTGTCGCTCTATAGTGAGACTCGGGCGTTTCCGACGCCGGCATCTCTTTATGCCCGAGTTCCACTTGGGTGCCCAAACAGCAACAACCAACACCGGAGCTCAACTGGTGGAAATGGTGGGCAGCTTCAGCATAGCGTCGGGCCACCATGGTCACGGCACAGCGCCTGAGCACTCACCTGGAGTGCGTCGAAGAGCATGCTCCGAAGTGGCAGCCGCCAGGTCACGGTATACCGCAATGCCGCTCCGCGCGGCATTTTGACAAATATTTGTCTCAGAAAAACTAGACTTCAGCGGAAGCACATCCAGTCGAAATTTCATACAGGCGGTTCCTTCATGTGCGCTTTGCTTCGGCTGATATGACATCTAACCATCTTTTCCAAACCTTTTGTCTTTTTTTTGAAGCGCGTGAAGGCGCGGTTTTCGGCACGAGCTTTTGGCATATGACAGTGCTACGGCGGGATTTTGTTATCCGCTATTTCCCTCGCATTTTTCAAAGATAGCGCGTGGTGTCGGCATCGGCCACAACAAAGAATGGCATCACCCTGAACAAAAGGACGTTAGGGACTCTTTAGCAAACCGTTACTGTCTTCCTCGTACCGCACTATACCGGGGCCTTTAAGCATGCTTTAAAACGCGCGCGCCGCGGTCACGGTATCACCCGGGCGCGCGCTGAAAAACATGCTTCAAAGGCTCCGGTATAGTGCGGTAAGCGAAACGCGGTAACGGTTCGCTAAAGGTCTCCATTAGCCTCCCTATAGGGAACGCTACGTCAGAACCGCTTTTTGGCAATCGGCTTTCTCGACCGTGAAATTCCTCGAACAGCATGGAAATAAACGCAGCGCAAAAGGACGAGTAGAAAAGAAGACAACAAACGATTGTTGTGTCCTGTCCGTCTACGTGTCCATGTCTTTTTGCGACGCGTTTATTTCAACATATCCAACCAACTATTCCACCAATTATTTTTGATTCCGTTTCGTAGACTACTAAATTTAAAACTAAAAAAGTGACCAGATTTTTTTTTCTATACCCGAAGGCAGCACAAATGCCTCAGGGCCTGGCTCTTGCTTCGCGTTTCGTTGTTCGACATTCTTACTAGTCAATGCCGCAACCTCATTGGCCGCTGAGCGATAATAGCATGCTCGAGATTCGACACGCCCAACGCTTCTTAAAGGAGCCACGAAACGACTATTCTACTTTCGCTAAATACTACTTAGAATCACTACCTAAGGTTAATAACCAAATAAACGTGCCTTAGTTTTTCTTTCTCAGGCAATGACAGTCGCCAAAAAAATTCGAGAAATTCCGGCATCGTTCATTTCTTCAACTCGGAACCAGAACAAGCGGCCCAGTGGCCTGGTGCCTATCGTATGCCACCAACGTTCATCATAGCCACCCGCTGGGGTCAGCAAAGTTGAAAACGCGTGCTGAGGCTCCATGCGTTGGTAGAGTTCGGCTATTCTCATCACCGCAGTGGTTGGACACGAGCCACTACCCCAGTGTCCGCCGAGTCATTGATTGTCACGAGCCGAAGTCGAGTGCTCACGCAGTTCTCGTGTCCAATACATGAGCCCCGCTCGACTGTCGTCACGCGGGCGGTTTCGATCCCAAATTACGTCATCGAGCTTTGCGGAGGCAAGACTGGAAGAAATAGTCCCTTTTATCCTCGCAACTTCACGGCGACAAAGAAGCTTCTGAATCAGTGGCGGTCTGTGCGAGTACGCTCGGCTAGACTACAGTCCGTTGCAACTCAAGAAGGTAAGGTGAGGAAAGGAACCGGGGAGGAGGAAGCAGAGGGAACACTGGAGGAGAGGAGAGAGGTAAACTCTGTTTCTTTAGCGTTTCGCTGCTTCCTCCTCCCGGCCTCCCTCGCCCTACCTTATTGAGTTGCAACGGAGTATAGGACCAGTACGCCTCTGCAGTCATGAACATTCCGATCCAGTATACGTTTCATGGCCCCTTTAAGCTATCGGAGACTATAGTAACCTCATCCTTATTTCTTCGTCTCTTCTACAGGCGGAAGTGACCCACCGTGCTAACAGTCAGTCGTAAAACAGGAAAGCCAGATTTGGGGCACAAAACCGCAACCAGTTTCTTAAGATGGGCGACTTTCGTAGGCGGCCTTGGCAAAACGAAGACGATGTGACGTAAACAAGAAAGGTAAGAAATACAACCCAAATAAGCGAAAAATAAAGACGAGTATATCACATGCCTATATACGAAAACGTCCCGTTTCAAGCCCTTCCCGTCGGTCGGTCGGTATACGTGCCCGATACCTGAGCGACCGCAGAACTGGAATTCTCCAGCCGCGTTGGTCAGATAAGCGATACGCAATGTCCCACGTATTGCTTTTTCTTTTTTCTGTTTTTTGTTTGTTCCTTCTTTTTTTCTTCTTTTTTTTTTGCAGTTGAAGGTCGACCGGTCGGACGCGTTCAACTAAGCAACGGTACGAAATCGCCTTGTAGCACCTAGAAGACAAGGCCTGCCGCCACCATCAGCATCGCTGCCGCAAGGTCTTGCAGCGCCTCGCAGCGAGTAGAGACGCTAACACACGACATCGAGGAAAAAAAGACGAAGGCGTCTGCCGTTTTGCGCTGGCTCTCGAGGAGCTTCGACGTGTTTGTCGCTCGGGGGACGGGTCGGGGAACCACCGACGATGACGTCGTGCCCAGGCCTTGTCTTCTAGGCGGTATTGAATCGCCACGAGCCATCCTCGGTCGCCCACGGACCGCCCGCGAGGCGAGATGCCTTGCGGATGCAAATGAGGCCGGTCATTGCGGTTCGGGTCTGCGCTATCGAGATTGCGGTTGCAAGATCGCTCCTTGTTGACGCAACTGGCGTCACGTAAGAGACCTGGATAATGTTTTCTATACACTCACTCGCTTATATCTTCTTCTTTCTTTTCGTATAACGTTTCTCCTTTACTTTTTTTTTATGACGATGATAAGCAAGACGCCTAGTGACCTTTGCGACTCCCGTAGCTTCCCGCTAGTCGTGACCGATTCGAAGGACAGCGTTAGCGTCTGCATCTCTAACCGCCGCTGCTCTATCACTGCATCCCCTCGACTCGGTCCTGGCTGTTTATGCGGACCGCGAGTTCGTCTGCTTCTTTTGCAAGGGGTTGTGGTGACGTCACAAAGACGCCGAGCTCTGATTGGCTCTGATCGAAAGGATAGTGGGTAGACCTGAAGGCAGATTGCTTTGAGGTCGACCCAGTCTATCCTTTCATCAGAGCCAATCACAGCTCGGCGTCTTTGTGACGTCACCAGCAACCGCTGCACAAGAAGCAGACAAACTTGCGTTCCGCATTGAGCTGATCTTCGTGCATAGCATCTTAATGAGTCTTCCCGGGTGACGTGCCCGGTGGAGAATGCACATCCACGCCATTTTGAAGTAACTGTACACCCCCGGACAATTATACGAGCTCGAAACACACTATCTGGACGTCTGCTATGCCTACAGTTCTTACAAGCGCCATTATCTGTCAAACTGCCGAAGAGTTCAAAGATGGACTTAAGCTTCTGGTTTTAAAAGGGTTTTAAAAAATTGCGCGACAATCGCACGACGCTGATGCGTGTACACAGCGTCAGCTGTGCTGCTTATTTGACGATATGACGACGACGATTGATTGACATTGCGCCGATCGTGCGTCATGCGGTCATTTGGTGATCTAGCGTCCATACGTTTGGATGAACAAATAATTTTAAGGTCATGATGTGTTTTCCCGGAAAATTTACCGGGGAAACTGAATTGGTACATACGTCACGTGACGTAAATTTTTCCGCTAAATTTAGCGGGAAACTTTTCGTTTACGCTCACGCCGTCGAAAAACCGGGCAACGGGCTACTAGCAGCTGACGCTGTAAAACGCACAAGAAACTTGACGAAGCATAGAGGTCTGTTTCAGCTCATATTGTGCGCGGTAGTACCCAGCCTATTTTCCGCTAATTTAACAAAAACACTCGCTCCTTCGAAGGACACCAATATGTGCAAAGCTAACATATTGTATAGAGCGTTTCATACAAGGCAGAGAAAAACCCATTTTTAGATAACTATTCACTGTATAAAGAAAACTTCGATTCCGTTCAGTGTTTCACCGCATCCCGAATCAGAAACTTTTTTTTAAGAGTATTATTTTGACAAACCTCGTTCACGGAGTCAACAGCCAACAAAGGTCCCACCACGAGGGACAAAAAAAAAACCAGCTCCCTCGACGGGGACTTCCTCGTCACATGGCGACAGGCGGCAGTAAACGAGCACAATCGGGGCCGCCCTCAAATTAGGCGCCCAGTTCCTGCCGGCCGGGCGTGGATGTCGTCGTTGCGCGATCTCGCGCAACCACGACGACGGCACACCCTCCCACCCCTCCGAAGGCTCTTCCCAACTCCCACGACGCGGCTCCAGCAGAGCTCAGATATATAGACGTCAAGAGTTCACCAGCCGTGGCATGCCTGCCACTCGATGTCCGTCACCCACGCCGAGCGCCCCTCGTCAAGTCTGCCGCATCCAGCAGCGGCAGTCGAGCTCGACAATCAGCTACAGGGCGCGGCTTGGCGGAAGTGACAACTTGGGTCCCTGACCTCCCACCACACCAACACTCCGGACTCCGGTGGCGGCTTTCGCCGAGCTTCAGCGTGCCTGCAGCTTGGGGCGGGTCTAGGATCCACTTAAGATGACGTCACGAGCAGGCCTTGTCTTCTGAATCTAGGTGGTATTGGCTGGACCAACACCTTCTGGGTAACAAGGCCTCAGTGGCCTTGTTATCCTCTACGTCGGCTACTGGAAGCCAGCGCTGCACACGAATGGACACAAGTGCTTCGTCAGCGTCTCGGCTGTCGCTGGCCTTCGGTAGGTGACGTAGCAATTCCAACACTTGGGCCTTGCCGCCAGGCTAACGTCCTTCTCCGGTTTAATCTGTTTCGAACACGCGATCGAAGCCCACAGGTGACTGCAGGAGCCTTACATGAATACATGCTTGCAGAATCATCATTCATGCGCACGATACACCGCAAAGGTGTCCAGAAATGAACGTACACCTCACTGTGGTACTTTTTTTATGTCACAGTGCTGCCACATAGTGCCACAGGAGTGCACCACTGCGGCATCTCAATGACACGGAAAGAATATTCGTAGGTCCGTCATCCTATTTAGCGTTCATCAAGTCAGAGGACTGTATATATCCACCCTCGTTCAGAAACAACAATTTGCGAGACCTAAAGTTCCTTGGTAAGAGCTTCCTTCAAGCAGCGACATTCTTTGAAGCGCCGGACTGCGCGACGGTGCAGGCTTCAGAAAGCGAAAGGCGGCGCACAGCAGAGGTTTGAACTGAATGCCGCCATTTGGTTCCATCGGAATGTGCTTCGTCATTTGTATCGGTTGTTGTGACTTGTAAAAGAAGTATCAAGTGGACTGTAGTGAGACCTAGTTTCATCCGCCGCGCTCTACCTATCTCATATAAAAATAATAATAAAAAAATAGTTGTGTCAGTTTGCGTCGAAAACGACACGCAGGAATGTGCTATTAAAAAGGAAAACCACCTGTCCCATCCGGTAGCTGCATTAACCATGACAACACTACGCCGAATCGAAAGACCCATAATTTGCGAGGGCAAAACAAAAAGAAGCCAAGAAAACAAGTTTGCTCAACCGAAGAGCGCGGTTGTTGCTCGCTCCGTTGAAGAGAGCGAGAGCGACAGCCTAAAACGACAGCCCACGTGCGATGAGCCGACGACACGGCCCAAGAGAGACGAGCCTCATCACTTTCACCCGAAGGGCCTCTTTTTTCTTCTTTCCCCCAACCGGCGGCAGGCACTAGGGACACGTCGCGACATGCAAGCGGAGGAATTTCAGGTGCAGCGGCCGCCGTGCGGAAGAACTAAAACAAAACACACAAGAAGCCTCTTAAATGAGGTGGAAAGGGGCGCTGGATCGGAGAGTCCAGAAAGCGAAGCTATGTCATCGTCGAGCGGCCACGCCCCCAAAAGCTGCGGCTGCTGCTGCCGCCGCTTCTGTTCTGGAGCACGGTGGGGCCACCCCCCGAGGCCCCAGAAGGCGAAGAACGAGCCCTGCTTGCCGTGGCGCCGCCGCCGTCGTCGTCGGCAATCTCCGCCGAACGGCGGCCCCGCGTCGCCGCACCCTGTGCTAAATAATCGGCCTGCTCGAGACCAGCTAAACACGAGAAGCCAGCTGACGTGGCTACGGCATTCCAGAAGCGACGATGTGACATCCGGCTGGTCGTAGCCAGGGGCCGATCTAAAAGGGGGCCGATTCCCCCCCCCCCTTTCTCCACTCCCCACACACACACCTAAGCCCCCAATTAGCAACTTTTTTGTTTATTAAAAAAAAGCTCTTTTTTATGAAGGATTGTTCAGTTATTTGGTGAAATGGCGAATATGGGGTCTACAAAATAAATTTGGGCAGCACTTCGCCCGTAACGTCAGATCTCCGTGGAGACGCCTTACCCCAAGCTTAGCTCATGAATCCGCCCCTGGTCGTAAGCCCTTAGAGCCAGTGATCACGCTTCAGAGTGACGGCACTTTCAGCCATCCCAGTGATCTGATTGGTCGTAGTCATTTGGGAGAAACAAAAGAGCTTTTGAAGCATGACCGCACATTTCATTTTCATTCATATCACTGCAAATGTGAGAAGAAGAGACGGCAAATATTAGGAGAATAACAAACACTAGTTGCTTAGTTGCGTGTGGAAGCACCAGACACGGTAACAAGAAGAGGACTAACGAAGGACAGCGCAAACTGCCACGAGTGATTATTTTAGGTACGAAATCCCACTGAACAGATGTTAAATACAATCATTCTGAGCACTTAGATTTATGTGTCCTTCAAGTTCTAGGGGTGGTTGTAACAAAACTGCAATTCTTAATTCAGACAAAAAACAAAGCATGAAAATAAACCCACAGAAGAATCCATATATACCTTCTTGCACCACGTCTCGCTCTGGAGGAGTACCTTTCCCCTAGCACGACGGTGTGCTGCGGCGAAGTAAGACACGCAACAGTGCGCAACGCCTAGTTCGCAATTGTCGCTTCACTGCAGTACACCAGTATGCGGTGAGAAGCGCACTCAGCAAAGCTAACTAACCCACCAGAACAGACCACGAACAGGAGACTTATTGCGAAACTTCCGAGTACTGTCAGTGCTTGGTGCGAAACCAAATCGAATAGTACGTTATTTGAGGCGATTATCGCCCGCACGAGCCTACCCTAACGATCCGGCCCGGTAGCGAGGCCTTCAGCTGTTATATTTTCAGTATTATTTCGGTGAACTGCAATGTTGGCGCAATGTTGGCGCAATGTTGGCGCAAATTCCTCACATGTTGGTGAAATGTAGTAGGGCGTAGCAGAGTAAGCACTTGGGCACAGTTTGGCGCAAACGGCGCAACAATCACATCACTGCCATCTTGCTGCTTCAAACCACTCTCGTCAGTTATCTGAAGTTCTATCCGAGATCGCGGGAGAAGCCTTGTCTCTCGTTCAGAAAAGTTAACACAGTCCGCGTGAGAGCGAGACGATATCGCCTGAGCTTTCTGACACCGTGTCTAATCCTCAGGAAGTGGCGTTGACTAGGCAACTATCTGGTTGGCACCGACGAGACAATGGGCCCTTTTCAAAACCCCATCAAGCAACATTAACGGTCTTTTTATTTTACTTTTTATTTTTTTTAGCACGAAGCGTCCGATTGAATTTGAGAGCTCGCCGAACACTAACGCAGTCTTCGTGTCCAAAACACCTTCAGAGTTTGGGCCCAAAGAGTGACGGCACTTTTGAAATGGGTTTTCTCTACGTGTGCCTTCATTGGTGACTCGAGATTCAACGGTGCAAAGAGAACCGGTATATCGTGGCTTGTTCTTACACCGTAAAGGGTGCGAATGACGCAGCACTATTCGATTCGATCCACCATTTGCACGCCTCTAGTTTCAGGTGCTACTTGACTTGAGAAACTGCATGGCAATTCGTTTTGCTTTCAACCTATTTGATAGCCCGACTGACGTTTCCGCCGCTACCGAAACTTTGGACCGGATTCAGACACTCACATCTACAGTACCGACCAGACCTCATGCTTCTGGAATTTTTCTGCAAGCCGACTTTGTTCACTGCGGTCAGCTGTCGTGAGCGGAGGTGAAAAACTGCCACGCTTTCCACGAACGGTCTTGGTTAGAAGGGCACGCACCCCGAAATCGCAAACGCGAGCGAACTATATACTAAACCTCAATGCCCAAAAGCAAAAGCTGCAAACAATCACAACTTCCAGCGGTTAGAAAACGTCTAACGTCCACGCACTTCGGCTTCTCGAAAGCGTCGAACCTTCACGGGGGTGACGCAAACGCCGCTACAGAAACCGCTGACACGAGTTTCGCCAGCGGGGCGCAACGTTATAATAGCGCAGCCCTGCATTGTTCCTCGAGGCGTGCACAAAGGACTCGACCGAACAATATCGAAGTCCATTCTGCCCGACGAACGCTCCCAAGGAGTGCCGCGGTACGCCGAAAATCCTTGGCGTATCGTGACGACCACCACGCAATCGAAACATGCAAGGTTACGACTCGCATACTTCGTCCGTGGTCGACTACTTTCCGTGGGAGCATTGACAGACGCCCAGTTTCGACACCAGTGGCACCGCATTTTCCGCGTATAGTTCGCAGACTATACGAGTTTAAAAATTAAAATTTTACGCAGGGCGGATCATTTAGTATAGTGACAAAGGATTTTTTTTTTCTAGATCGTTCATTATATATGACGAGGACGAATTACGTAAAATGGCGGAGTATGTTAAGAATGGTTTATGTTGTGACACAAGCTTCTTTGCGAGCTTATCAAGCGGGCATTTGTCAGGACGTGCCGTGTACGAAAATATTTTGCACATGGACTGGGCATTATACGTGCGGACTATGCACCGGCTAAAAACTATACTTCAAGTAAAAAATATTGTTTTCTCAACCGAAGTTTGCTTTAGTGGATATATAGACACTGTAGTAGACCTTTTCATTTCAGTAGTTGCCTGAGCGGCGGATAGAGGGCGTGGACGCACTCGCCGCCATTAGTTGCTTCAATTCGGTCGGTTTCAGTTTCAATGTGCACGCGGCTGTATTGCTGTTTTATGTCGTTTTTGCTGAATTTTAGGATACAAATGTGTAGCACAAAACCAATGAAACCGTGGTATTGAGAAACGAGTTGAAGGTGAATTCCAGAGCAGTTTTATCCCGTGAGTCCGAATATCACGTTCGCTTTCCGCCAAAGGTGTAACCAAACGCGAGAAAACACGAAAAACTTGCGACCAGTCGTGACGTCATACTCGGATCTTTCGGGCAGCCAAGCACGTGTCGCTTGTGTGGACAGCGCGTGCAATTGCAAGCTTCCCAGGTATATTCCCCCGCACTGACACCGGTCATAACGTCTTTTTCTTACCTTTTTTTTTTTTTTTTAATAGCGAGAGTGCGCGTGCACAGTTTTGATAGGCGCTGGAGATGCGCGAGAGAGGAGATTCCGATAACTCCTTTTACGACGTCCCCCTCCGGAATGGAGGGGCTTCAGCGGCACTTTAAAAGATTTTCTTCAGCCTCCGTGCACTAAATTGAAATTGAAAAATAATCTAGATATCCTTGATCCTGGAGGCCAAATAAAGATGATTTAAGTTTTTTTTTTTTTCCTCAAACACAGAACCGCTTCAGTTTACCTTTAATGGCGAGGGTAGACGATGGGGTTGGAGCTGTCACGTGCGTCATTATTCCATGGCCTCCACTGGCTCTTTCTTTGGTCTCGTGTTCGATGGCGACATCGGGCGTGTGTGCCTGCGGCTCGCGATACGAAGCCGACACCATACGCGGCCTGGGTTCGCTTTCTTCTAAAGCAGGTTCGTGATTTCGCAGCAAGTTTTCGTGTAGACTTGTCCGTTGTCTCTATACAGACTGCAAAAAGATCCTCGTAAAAAAGAACTTGCTTATTTGGAGTCCCCCGGAAGAGACCCTCGATGCTTGATGCGCCGGACGCGAAATTGTTTTCTGCGCGAAATATCTTACTTATATTGGTTCGCGCCTCGAGTTTGATTAGGGTCGTCGAAAGTGCGGCGGTGCTGAATCTGCCTGATGGGCAACGGACTTGTTAGATTTAGCCTTGAATTTTATCCGACTAACTTTGGGTTTTACGCAGTAACTGGCCTCGCGATAGCCGGAGTCGACTGCCCTCCTGTTGATATGATATAGTCGGTAGTTTTCGTCGAGGGAATCGGGTGTATCAAAGCCGGCTCGTGAGTTATGCAATGCTGCTTGGTTGGGCGCTATCTAGCGCCCAACCAAGCAGCTTTCGGCCGCATCCGAGCGTTTTCAAATATTTTGAGCGTTCCTGACTTGGGAAAAATGTTCGCGGCTTCCCCTGAAAACGGTCTAAAACCAAGACTGCCGTATACTTCAGAGGTATGAAAGCAGCTCTATTATCGTTTAAAAATGTTCGTGTGTAACATAAAAACACCATATTCGTCAGGAAAAGAAAAAGAAGAAGAAACATTACACGACATGCAGGCTAAAGAACGATGGAGCGTACGTCTTTTCAGGAAGAGCAGCGCCGATGTTTTTTCCACGATTAGAGTTGCTTTATTGTATTTAAGTTTAATGACGCAAAAGCATCCCGAGGCTATAATCCGGCAGGTAATAACTAGGGTTGACGATTATTATTAAAAAGAAAGAGCGGAAACCAGGGAGACAAACACACCAGAGCGTTGTTTGTCTCCTTGCTTGTCAGTGTCTCTAGCTGTTTGTTTTAACTGTATTTTTTTTCCTAGCTGAAAAAAAAATGTCGCCAGCAGCCTTCGCGTGTTTCTCGCCGTCAATACGCAAGAAGCATAGTATCAACTCTTTATCTGCCGACACAATCAAATGTACATGCAACCGACCAGGACAGCCTCAGCGCAACGACCTCGGCGTGTAAGAGAATTAAAGGAGTAATCGTCGCCCTTGCAAAATACCATTATTATGGCCGTTTAAACACCACACAATCAACCACCTCACTTCTAATTTTCAGACACGCCAACGAGCGTGTTCAAAGACGTTCAACACAATGCAAATACGAGGCCACAGTTTCGTAACTTATATATTACGATATTTTGGCATAACATGTAATAGCCCCCTCCCCTCCCCTTTTCTTTTTTTTCTTCTTTTTTTCGTCGCATCAGGTACAATTGTTACTTCCACATTAAAAGATTTTTATAATTGTTTTTGCTAAAGCTGCGAAACACGGAAGTCGCTCTTTACACGATTAAATCTAAATTAGCTACCACACAGTACCGAACAAATGGCCTTTTTCAGCAACGTCGCTAGAAGTCGTCACTTCAAGGATGGTGACTGACCGCTGGAAAAACATCCGCTCGACGATTTTTTTTCTTAATAATTATGGAGTTTTGCGTTTTGTTTTGGCGCTCCGATAACGATACAATATACCGATATGATGCAGACGCAAAGGTTCCGGCGAGGTATTGAGTATAATTATTGGAGGTATCAAAATGATCAACTAAAACTCACTAATCGGTTGTTGATTTTTTTTTTTGTTTTTGTAGATCGTTCCACTAACTATCGATAACGATACGACGCATGCACGAACTAACCTGTGGAGTATCAGGTATTGTGATACAGCTCGTTAAAATACCTAATGTACGCAATTAAACGCTACAGAAAAACACTCAAAGTTTGGTTGGCCCTGCTGCAAAACGTCGTTCTTTTCTTGTTTGTGTTTTTTTTTTATTGATACGTCCATTAGTTATCTAGTAAGCTATATATCGCACAGCTATCAAACCGCTCGTAAAAGCTGGTATACCGTCAGATCGGCGTCAGTGGACTGAACGTCGAATTGTAGTTTCGGAGTGTCAATGTGGGACAAAGGGCGTGAGTACTAAACCTCCCATCAAGCAAGTTCGAATCCTGTTTGCTTCAAGTTCGTACCGAATGTATGCTTGGACAGCATGTCAGTCTTTGTATCGCCTACGCAAGGGGACCCGCCATACTAGGAAGAAATCCGCCTCGGACAGCGTCCGCACACTGACTTGATTAGTAGCCTGACCGCGGCTTTATTGTTAATCGTGATCGGCTGCCTGCGTGTTCTGCAAAAAAGTAAACTCACAAACATTTTTTTTTTTTACAGCGACGGTCTTTTTTTGGTTGTGAGGAGGCACTATTTTAGTGAAAAAGCCATTTGTAGGAGAAATTTCTTGTGTCCAATAAACACCCTATGAATCATACAAGATATATAAAAACATATAAGAACCATATAAGAAACTTGTAAAAAACTTCTCGCAAGTTTCTTATATGGTTCTTATATATCTTGTATGATTCAGATGTGTTTATTGGACACAGAAATTTCTCATACAAATGAGATTTTTCAATAGGGTACAAAAAGTACGAGAAGACGCCGAGTTAACTTTAGACTGGACAGCCCATATACCCCCAAGAAAAAAAAACCGCTTTAATTCTTTTCTTTTTTTTTCTTCTTTGGAGCGGAACGGTAAATTACATAAAGAGGCAACGACACTGCGGGGACAAAAAACCACCGTCCGTCGCTTCGTCGTTAGCTTTTGGGGTCAGCCCGACCCCTGCGACCCTCCCCCGGTGCTCAAAATTGAGCAATGGCGGCTCCATTGTGTCCGGCGGAAACAATGAAAGTCTTCCGGTATACCATTCCCGAGAGATGACGATCGAGAAAGGGAAGATCCCCGCGCGAGATGGCACGAAAAGGTATACTGCACACTTCGTCTCACCACAACTTGGCTAAGAGGCGAAGGCTTACGGCCCGTTCGAGCCAATCAGGGAGACGGAACCGAGCACGTGACACAGCTCCCCGCAGGAGGGGGAGCACTAGGACGATGCGTCGTCAGGTGTCTCGCCTCCGACGCGCTGACCGGCTCAGTGAGACAGCAGCCTTGACCGTTTGCCAAGTTTTTGGTGAAACAAAGTATCGTTGCGTGGCTTTCGCGCTGAGGCTGCGGGGATAGAGGGGCTGATTTCGCGGAAGAAGAGCGGCCGCGCGCATGCGCCAAAGTCTGTTTAAGTGGCCACACTCATTTGGCCGGACCGTACCATGTGGGAAAGGAAGCCGTTGGCTTTCTAAGGTTTCTTTGACAAGGCCGAAAACGAGCCTCGAAGTGAGTCACATTGTTCCACAAAGAAGAGAGAGAGAGAGAGAGAGAGAAGTTAAGGAACTTCTTTGATCTACAGGGTGTGCAACGTGGAGGCTTACGCTGTAAAACGAGCAGGAAAACTGGGCGCCTGCTCATAAAACGCTCGGACTTTCCCCGAGTATGCAGTGATGTGGTACATTTTACCTCGTGAAATTTCAAAGCGTAGTTCTGTTCCTGTAAAAAATGAGACAGACAAAACTCGCTGAAGTCAACGGCGGGCGTGTTCGCAGACGACCGAGTTTGCGATGTATGTAACTTGCGGCGCCATCTGCCGACAGACGCAGCAAGCATACACCAGGGTGCGTCGTCACTTCGCTTTGATACTTCGAACGAAACCTCTTTAGCGCGACGAAGCTTGGCATTTCTAAATTTCATCGATAGTCAAACTCCTCGCTTTGTTTGACTAGTTGACTAGTCCAGCGGAACAAGCAGACAAGCACGGGTCTATTTTTGAACCACCACGGACGACGAAACAGCGTGGAAAAACTAAAAGTTGGTTGCCAGGGACAAACACGGCTCCTCCGAAAACGACGGCCTGGTTACGAATTGTGCGAGAGATGCAGTCAGTGGCCATCGGCGCTTGACGGCCCATGCGCCCGAGCGAGCGTCCAGGCAGGGAGAGAGGGAGGGGAGCGACCGATATTTTCCTGATTAATGCGCTGTCACATAAACGGAAACCGGTTTTTGGTTCGTCCCCCTCCCCCTCTTTTCTTTCTTTGTTCTTTAGCATCACGTGATACTTTTTGGGATCCGCGGCTCTTGCCAGAAAACAGACGGCGTCCGGCAATCAAGGAAAGCTCTCTCGGTGCGCAAGGCTTCACGTCGGCGTCAAAGTCGGCCAACGTGGATGGGCCTCCCGGTGCACCGTTTTTGACACGGCTCGTTCACAAATATTCGTTTGAGTAGCTATAACCGACTGCATTGCGACCGATTGTAAGTTGTGCCTCCCTGCTGCTGACGACAGCGACGAGAGAGAATACTGGTGCCATCTGTCGGCCAGTTCTGACCGAGTTCCGGTTTGCGAAAATTTCCCCGATTTCTTACGCATCATTATTTCACCGTGGACTTGAAATAATACTGACAATGTTATGAGTAGGCCGTAGCTAGCTTTCCGGATATATCCGTCGGTATCAAACATAAACAATCAGTCAAAAACGATACAACACCGGAAAACTACTTGTAAGCACCAAAAATACAAAGTTGACGACAACCGAAAAAGACCGATCTTTTTCACCCATAATCATCGTTCTTACCGATCCGCCCGAAACGATATCACCGAAATAATCTATATTATATGAAAAATGAATAAACACCGGGAAAAAAAGAGAATGGATATAAACTATAAGCCATCATTTCTTATGTGAGGCTAGCATAGCAGCATATAAATAATCGTAAATATAGATGTGCATACTATAGCTAGCTACGCCCACGGAAAGCTTGCTAAATGGATCCTGTAGATATGACTACAGTAAACTTCATAGACCTGTAAGTCTCAAATTTTGAGTAGCGAGAAAACTCGAACACTTTCAGGGCGCGTTTCGGGTTTTCGCACTGCGTCTTCTCGAGCGCTCTGTTAAGGCTCCGTTATCCTCCGACGTTGAACTCGGCGAACGTAGCGTAGCACAGAACGCGGGCCTTTCATTGGCCTGCGAGGAGGAACTCGATATCTGCGATCAATCAGTACCGGTGTCCGCTGCGCTACGCCGAGTTTGCTATACGCTCGACGGCGAGTAGTATAACAGAGCCATAGCCTCCTTTATACTCACGAAACCTTGCAGTTCGACGACTGAGCCATAGAGAGCCCGGTCGCATACTTGGAGCGCGAGGATCTGGTAGCACAGAGCATTTCTCGGGGAAGCGGTAGTGAGCGCACAGCTTTTGCAGCAGCAACGACGCGCGAGGAACGCGAGGAGCACGAGCGGACATTTCATCGCTCGGGAAAAGTGTGTTTCGGCGTCTCGCCGCAGCGGGGCGCTCGTCACGTGGCTCTCCTCTCATCCGTTGTCTGCCGCTCCACCTTTTCACATTTCGGCGGCCGCGTCTCGTGGCGATCTGCCAGGCTTTGTCAGTATATACATGGAGTTGCACGTGACGTCATATCCTTCCTCCTTTCTGGTGGCCAAAACCTGCCGTTATACTTCGTTCCACCTTATGTGCGAGCGAAGGCAAAGCTGGAAACGCGAGCACGGAAGCTCCGTGCGTTCAGGCTTTGCTCGAGCGCGCAAGCTTGGGAGAAATGCAAAAGCGCTGGTCTCGCGCTTCTAGCTTTGGCTTCGCTCGCAGATAAATTGAAACGAAGTATAATGAAGCTGTACTCACTCGTTTCCGCTCGCTCGCGACGCTCGTGTACTGCTCGTAGAATATGCACAGTAAAGGCTACGCTCGAGGAAGTTCGGCCACCAGAAAGGAGGACCAATTACGTCAGTGCAACCTATGTATAGGAGGCTATGCCACTGCACTCGTCGAACGCATTAGAATGCGAAACGCCGGCGTCCGGCGTTTGGCTCTCGCATTCGAAAGCGTTCCACGAGTGCAGTGGAGACAAAGGCAGTTAGCTTTAGGCCTACCCACGAATCACTCCAATCAGAGCTTAGCGTTCTGAATGACCCCGCGCGCTCTCGTCTTTTCACGTCGCATTGCCTTGGTGTCAAAAATAAAGATAGAAAGTCCCGAGTACATCTTCGAGTCAAGTTCCAAAACGGATCCACGACGTGAAACCCGCAGACGTCGCCTTGTTTCTCAGAATAATGCCCAGACACATTCCCGTCTTTCCGTGTCGACACTACCAAAACAAAACTAAAAGAAAAGAAAGAGTTGAGAGACGCAAATTCGACACAGAAACAACACCGCAGGCGCCGACGAGACGCCGAATAACGGGACCGCGTGAAGCAACGAGTCGCCGATAGCGTCCCGATACGACGGGGAATGACCGCCTGGGCCGGCTCCAAGCGCGGCCTCGAAAGGCGTTTCGCTCTTCAGAACGTCGCCATCATTGTCTCGAGACACGCGTGCCATTATCGTTATTTTATTTACGGCTACAAGACGAAACTTGCTCCATTCACGGTCCGCGTCTGTCATACTTGGCAAAACTTAGAACGCACTTCCTTTCCACGTGCGCGCACACATGTGGCACGCATAGCCTTTTCTATTGGGGAGGAGATCGAACAGTCACGCCTCTAGCGGTGCACTTCAGCTGTGGGGACAACAAACCGTCTTTCCGTGTTTGCTTTTGATCTGAGAAAGCGAAGATGACGATTCGAAGGTCGCTCCTCGTGCAACTAAAGCACCGGTCACAGCGTAGCGCTCGTGCCCAGACCGTGATAGGCGAGCTTCAATTTCTTTGTTATACTGTGTTGGTAATTACACCGGGCTGTGGAAACAACAAGCTCGACAAAGCGCCCCTATAGTTCGATCTCTTGCCCAATACTCACAAAGCCTGGCAGTTCGACGACGGAGCCACAGAGTGCCCGGTCGCAGATTTGGAGCGCGAGGATCTGGTAGCACAGAGCATTTCTCGGGGAACCTGGACGTCAGCACACAGCTTTGGCGGCGGCGAGGAACCGAAACATGGTTTTCAAACCCAACGAGAAAAGAAGCGATAGCGCGAGGAACACGAGCGGACATTCCATCGCTCGGGAGAAGCGTGTTTCGGCGTCTCGCCGCAGCGGGGCGCCCGTCACATGGCTCTCCTCTCATCCGTTGTCTGCCGCTCTACCTTTTCACATTGCGGCGGCCGCTTCTCGTGGCGATCTGCCAGGCTTTGTCAGTATAGAGGAGGCTATGATACACGTTACTGGAAGAAAAAAAAAACTAAATATTGTTTTTCTATTTTTTCAAAAAGTGACGAAGTTCGTTACTCGTTACTGAGATTCAAAAGAAACGCGTCACTTCAGCTCAAAAGTAATTCGCGTTACTTTTTCGTTACGCTGGACGAGCCGGTTTCCCGAGGCACTAGCCGCAAGCTTCCAATATTTTACGTCGTTAATCACGCCTGGCCTTTTTTGCGCATTCGTGGGCATCTTCATTATTTTCTCGTTGGCGTTTTCTTGCCGTGAAAGTCACGAGGGCAAGCTGGGGTGAAAACCAAATAGGTTGAGGTATGTTGTACACGTTCCTCTCGTCACTCCATTAAAAAGTAACAAAAATACGTAAGTCGTTCCTCATCTCGAAAAGTCACAAAGTCGTTACTTCGTTACCGAGAAAGGTCACTACATAGAAGTAACGTGCTACTTGTAACGCGTTAGGTACAAGTCTGCGCCAGCGCAATGCCTGGGCCGGTGCCTTCGTATAGCCTATAGGTCGCATTTAAAGTTCCCGGTCCCAAGCTCTAAACCGAGTCATTCATGCTTCCAGGTGCAAAAACTGCGGAGAGTGGAACATCCGGACTGCCTGCTATGTAAACGATGGGCCCACGTGAAAGAACGAGGCGTGAAAAGAACGGCGTCTTGACACGGATGGGTGTCTTTGAACGCAACAAACTCTGAGCGGAATGGAAACAGTAGGATGTTACATAAACAAAGAAGCACGTCTCGTGACACTGAGTTGAGTTCCAGTGGGAGGACGTCCCACGAGAACGCCGCAGCTGTTACGGCGTCCTTGTGCACAAATCCAGCGGATGCGCTTTGTGTCACTAACCACAGCGGCACAGGGAACGCCCTTGTCAAGAACCACAAATCACAGAGAGAAAACACCCTCTTAACTCGTGGCTGATTATCGCAGCAGTGATTTTTGGGTTGGTTGCCACATGGCATACGGTGGAGGATTGGCCCGATAAATTTCTCGTCCCCCGTCGCAACCGACCCATCGCATCGGCCGGTCTGAGGCTGCTTAATTGAACCTAGAAGAGAAGGCCTACCCATGACGTCATGATGACGTTTAGGGGTGTTAAAGCGCAGGCCTGGTCTTCGGTGGTATTCGGTTACCTCGGATCGTTTCGTCCTTTACATGTGTTCGTCGTTTAGAGGCAGTGAACGCCGTAACCTACCTAAATGTATGAACCAGACACCGAACCACAAATCAGTTAATGCCCTTCTGATAATACAGCCCCGCAATAAAACACAAAATACGGGCTAACAGCCTAGTCCATTACTTTAATTCTGGCTCATCTTCACGAATTGCTCGGCGAGCAGCACCGAGAGAATACCCGCAGGGCATGTCATTTCATGTAGCCTTCAGGCTCACTCTAACCAACAAAATATAAACACAAATGGCGTACTATGACCTCGTTTCTTTAACCCCTACGAGCGAGACGTTTTCTTCCGAAGCGAACGCGACGTACGGCGCACGCGAGGACAGCATATTTTAATGACCCGTTCCCTTTAGTTTCACATTCGACCGTGAGCGGAAACAGGCGCCACAGTTCTATAGCAATCTCCGTGACGCCCTCCATCCGTCATTGCAAGGATTTTCGCATCCATCTACGCGTAATAATGACGGTGACCAATCAACATAAATGCTTCGTTTAAGGCCAGAATTAAAAAGCGTGTCGTATTCAATCTTGCGTCAGTTCAGCAATGCCGACGAGCTATAGCATTGCGTGAAAACGATGCACCCAACGAAGAAAGTTGTCCCCTTTCTACGTGCGTGCTTTTGGACCCTTTTAACTTTCGAAATGACTCCCCGGGGAATTGTTCCCGGGTCAACCGACAGCGCCGCTATTACGGAGCAATTAAAGTGACGCAATTTAGAGAACAGGAACTAATTCGTAGCCGACAGCAGGAATGCGAGGCAGACATTTTCTCGAGACGAAAGCAAAGCAAAATTTCCGTCCCCGCGTTTAATTGTTCCTAATTACGACAGTAAGAAAAGAATAATGGCCTTCTTTTCTTTTTCTTTTCTTGCGTCAAAGAACGTCCTTATAATGTAGCGCCTAATTTTATAAACAGCCTATATCTAAACCGCGCAAAATGAACTCGGCGCGGATTCGGCGACCGAGTTTAGCAGCGCGTGGTGGGTTTTAGCTCGTGCTACGAACTCGTACCACAGGTTTGAAGTACGGGGTCGGACATCTGGCGATCTACATACGATACTCAGATAGCCACTGTGGCATAACATTTAGTAGAATTGAAATTGGCTTCGGTCTTTTAACTACAACGGCTGCAATAAATTCGCTCGATTATAATAGTAAAAATAAAGAAGAAAAGATGGCAGTGAAAAGCGCTAGGGTGCATGTTTTTAGTCGCGTTAAGTGCGTTCGTTCATGACCGCCTTACATTCATATGGCGCCTAGTTGTAATTCGTCATCCGATAAGGTAACCGGAAAATGAGAGCAGAACGGATGGCTAGAGTCACGGACAGTTTCAGAAACACAGGGCGAGGCTTATTATGTGAGCGTTTTTGACTTCATAATTTGTTCTTCGCCCTTATTCTATCATGTCGCAACCTCGTCAGCTGCGGAGCGATAATTAGATGCGACCGGACTTGTTCGGCACTCACTACAAGTAATCAAATAGACCCTTTCCAAGTAAAGCCATTTATTTTCCGTCAGAAGTAATCAAGTAATCTAACTGAATACTTTTTAGGCAAAAATTGTAACTGCCACCAATTTGTTTCTTGTTTTTTTAGTAACCTATACAAGATTGTTGGCGACTCACCTCTGCGACTCATTCATTGCTCCAGCGAAATTTCGATAGTCACTGATTTGTCTCAAACTTTCGTTCAACATATTGCTAAACACTTCTGAACTAGCAACCAAAATAAACACTCGAAATCTTCTTTTTTTTTTTTCGTGAAGTTTTTCATTTTTTAGTTTTGTCTGAGAGGCTTTTTTGACAACGTTAAAAAAGTGACTACAGATGTAATATGGGGAAAATATGAGGCAATATGAGGGCGCAGATTACAGCTTGTTCCCGACGGGTTACAAGAAGTTTGATGACGTGAAATAAACGCTGGTTAACCTCACGCCATCAAAACAAAAAAAAAAAAATGCGCCAAGTACAATGTTCGTTTATATATGATATATATATATATATATATATATATATATATATATATATATATATATACTGCACGCTTGACTTAAATACAGGTGAGCACGTGAAAATTTGAACGTTGGTATTGGCATCGCCTTAATTTGGCTTTCTCTCAATGGATATTCTGAATTTAGAGATAATAAATAGCGTGCCAGAAAGAGAAAGGGCCGGGTATTTCGAAATTTGTCTAGATCGGATACCTCGAAAAACACCCCTAAGGTGTCCGTTATTATAGAGTCACCCACAGAGAGGGAACTATGCAAGTCGAAACTTAGAAGCACATTAGGTCAGTTGAAACGCTTTAAGTCGGCGCTACTTAAATCGCCCGTAACCGCGGTCAACGTCCCACAAAGCCTCCACACTGCAAGACCCTGTCACACGACGCTCCTCCACGCCAATCAATCGGGACCATTGTTTGCTTACCCTTATATCTCGACAAAGAACAAACAAACTCAAAACACGCTGCATCGAGCAAAGCAGGCATACAACGACGACCACAAAATAAAAAAAAAAAACTCGAGGCAATAAACCAGCACCGCCACGAAACACCGAGTGGGGATAAGAGGCCGCCATTATCGCGCTTTGAGGCGATGCCTCTTCGCTGTCACGTACCTGTATGGCGTGTAATTGAAAGGAACGCCAGTAACCCCCCCCCCCCTTATTTTTGTGGCTTTATTTACCCCTCCTTCCCCTCTTTCTGTATTCCATTCCCCGTGACTCGAGGCCCCCTGCAAACCCCAGCGTAGCCCGACTAAGAGGAAAACGTGACGCGATGGCCGACGATCGTGACAAGGCCATCGGACCGAATTCTCCTCCGCAAGCAGAAGAACGAGCGCACTATACAACAGGCCGAAAACCGGCAGTCATTCAGCCAAACGTACCAGCGCCGCTGCTACTGGTCATCCACGGCGTCGTCCCCTGGCAGCAACGTGGCTTGCACGTGACGTCATCACATCGTGCTGGTGGTCATTCCTATTCTGTTCTTGCCGAGAAACACGAATTCGGCGGTGCGAAACGTATACGCTGCAGATGGTACGCAGTCAACACCAAGACCACACACATGGTAGGTATTGTGACGTCAGGGCAAGTCTTGTATTCGTGGCTCGCACTGACGTCACATCAGCGGCCATTGTGGTGGTCTTGCTGTTGACTGCGTGCCATGCCTTTGGCACCAATAAGATTTTTGTTTTCTCGGCAAGAACAAGTAGAAGTGTGCGATGATTTGACGTGAAAGCGATCTATGCTCCATCTCACCTTACGATGGACCACAGAGGACACTACGAGTCATCGAAGCCAACTGAATGCAGTGTGAGTGTCACGTGTCCTACAAGACGGGCGCAGCGGTAGTCACGTGGTACGTCCACAACGCGATTGACCGGAGTTGTGCCTAGTGGTTCCTAGTGGTCCATCCTAAAGTGAAACGTCTTGTGCTTAGATCTCGCCTTCTGGTTTGAACTGCTCTGATGAAGATCCTACAGATGCCCGACCAGGACCGCAATGGTTGATTGCTTCTGACACCACCACAGCATACCTTCGAACTGTTTATTTCGTTTATTAGCCACGAGGTAGTCCGGAATTATGATGAGATTGCAGCAGGCGTAGTGAGGAACCATGTACAACACTATAGCAACGGTCGTCGAACTCGATGCTCCAAGCGAGCTAGAGTGTAGATTTGGTAGTGTCCCCGGATCACTGAAAGCGGAACACCCAATTTCAAACTTTTGAATCCATGAACTACAGAACAAAGTGACGATGGGCACAGGATTCAAACAAAATTATCTTGCTTGTAAATCAGTACACCCCGCGTTAACGTCGACGGACTGAACCTATCTTCTGAATCTATGGCATCCGAACAAATATTCAGAAAACGTCGAGATGCATTCACTAGCATATATGCCTCGATAGAAACACCTACAACAGTTAACTCTACCGCAACAGTGAGCCATGAAGTGCAAGTCATTGCTTGAGCTTCGTGTACCGTACTAATTATCCCAGACATATATATAACGCAATACATTATAACAGAATTGATCATCACGTCAAATTGATGAAGGGAAGAGGGGACGGTGATCCCATAACCTTAAGCCACATCGGCCGATCAAATTATTACAAGATTACAGGACTGATATAGCGAACACAGTAGTCGGGTAATTGACGCAGCAACTACTACATGCCGCGCACTTTTAAAAGGGGGCTATTATACTTGGCGTCCACCATTTTCTGCTACCTTGTCGAGGCTAAGCTCAGCTTTCGCAGTGTTCCAACTATGTCAAAGCCAGATGCCCAACCGCACGCGAATGAGACGCAAGAAGAAACCACGTCCTCTCGCAGCAGTGCGGGGCTTCAGCGCTGTGGAAGCTACGCTAGCCTTGACAATGTAACACAAAAATACCTGACGCCGAGTAGAGACACTAAAAAACAAACGCGTCGAGGTAGCAGCACGATGCAGACCGTGCGACCTTCCCGTAACGGTGAAAGCGCAACGGCGCGGCCTCCGCGAGGAGCGCTAGTTCAGCTCCCAAAATCCAGCGGCGTATACACCCTTTCACCGCGAAGACAGTCACGACGGACGGCCAGCATGAAGCCAGCAACCGGTCGACCGAATCCAGCTCGACAGAGCAGCGGGCAGTGATTCGGCGGTTCGCCCGGCGGGGAGGGGGCCAGCGGCCCAAGCAGGCTCTCAAAGGCCACAGACGCGCAGACGGTCTCGAGTCAACAGGAAGCGATTGAAAAGCACGCCTGGCTCACGATCTTCGGACGGGCAGCGATCACGATCTCCAGCGCTGCGAGCTCGCGAACCAGAAGCTTTCGTGGACGCATCTTCGGCTCAGATGCCAGCAGTCCGTGCGTCCATCGAGTTTGCTATAGGAGGCACACATACCGGACGATGCCTGCAGGCGTGTGCCATAGAGCCGAGCTATGCGTACGCCGCCTCGACCCTTTGTTTCTTATTGTTTTTGTGGTTGTTTTTGCTGTTGTTTTCGAGTGCAGAGCCTGATATGCTTCACTCCGAGATCACCTCGTCGTGCTTACGCTCCACGTGCCGAAGGACCTAGTTTCTGTAATGAGGGCTCATCAGGGTCGTGTCTCTCCCTCGACGTATAGACCTACGCACGCTTCTGGCAGAGACCGTCAGGCCGCAGTCGTGCGGCTCGTACGTTATACAAAAGACACTGTGTTCACGGGCAAGCCTCAAGCTTGCTCGAAGCATATGACTGTTGACTGGTCTAACGAGCATTGGTGTACAGCTTTTCCACAAGGGCGCAGCCATCTTGAACTATCGTCACTTCTGGTACGCAGTAAAACATCGTTCCGATTTCTCCACGCCGCTCGTAGGTGTTTACGAAAAACGCGTGACTGTCACACTCATGTTTTGCCTCACCTGCCCTTTCTCGCAGCATACATTCAGGTTAAGAATGGTTTCTTTTTTTTTTTGTCTCGCATACCAGACAGCGGAACCCGCGTGACTGAGAACGACAGGAAACAGAAGACGTCTATATGACGTTCAAACTTGGTCAGAGACAGGGGTCTATCCTCCTAATATTTGAAGGAGATCGAATCCTCCGTCCGGCACCTTTCATGTCAGCGTTCACAGTCAGGAGGATATGTTGCACATCCTGATATGGTTCTCCACAGTCTCATCTTGCGTCGAATCACGGCGTTTAATTCAAAATAAAAAGCTGTTAGTAAAGGCCACTTCAAATGATCTGTAGATCGATGGATTCAATGCGTCGTATATATTTCCTTTTCATCCCGGTGTGCGGCGGAAAGCTCACGATCCGGGTCGATGCTATGGTAGGCAGAGTCTCTGTTGAAGTGTCCCTTAGCCAGCGCTGCCAGACAACGTGAAGTGGCGTAAGTGGCATGACGTTTGCATCTCGAGAATTAAAGGATGTCGCTTCCATTGCGTCACCATCGTAACGCGAACTGCAGGTGATCAGCCTCTTCATTTCCGGCGATTGTAGCCCGTGCTCGGTATCCATTGTAGCCTGACGTTATGTCCGTGGAGTCGAGCTTGTGCTTTAACGTGAGCTGCACCCGATATAGAATGGTCGCCTGGGAAGTACGAAGGTGCATGCCCTGTAATAACTCTAGTGATGATTTTGAGTCCGTTAGAACAACCCAGTTTGAGTGGTGTAACAAATGTTTCAATGAATGATGATGCTGAAAGTATTGCATGTAGCTCCGCTGACGTCGAGCATGTATGATGTGACAATCGAAAACATTTAAATGTGCCTAACATCGGGATCGAGTAAGCAGATGTTGATCCGTTGTTAGATGTTGACCCGTCTGTGTAAATGTGAATGCTCGTCTTTGCTAGCGTGCCTCTAAATGGGAGAGCGACATCGTCTTCGCCGCCATGGGGGCCACCGAAGATTGTGATCCAAGACCAGGAATTTCGGTCTGTATCTCCAGTGGCGGAATTGTCCACGGAGGTTGATCAGACTTGGAAGCCAATGCGCTTGATGGGGTGCTGCGATGGGTAGTGCGACGAGGAGACGGTGAAAGTTAGACTCCGTCCGTCGAAGTATCTTTTGGCACAAGGTCGGGCATGTGAGTGTGAAGCCAATCGAAGATAGTGACGGCATGTTTCTTGTTCCCGGAGAACAGGTACTGGAGGTTCCTTGGCCTCAGCAATGACGAGGTCACTAGATGTTGCGCGGGGAGTCCAAGGCACACGCGCAAACTTCGCGCAATCATGTATGTCAAGCGTTTCTCCAGTGTGGGTGAGAGGCCATGTAAAACAGGAATGGAGTATGCGATAGTCTGGCGTACCAGAGCTGTATGCAATAGCAGTAATCCATCAGTCGAGCCTCCCCATCTGGCACCTGCCACATATCGAAGAACGTTAATGACTCTGTTAATTTTTTCCTCGAGCATGTTAATATGTCTTGACCATGTGAGGGAGCAGTCTAGTGTAACTCCAAGAAAACGATGCCACTTCACCTTTTTCAACCTGTTGTTCTTGAAGTGTCAATTTAAAATTCTTAAGGTGCTTTCTAGTGAATGGAAGAAATGCAGATTTTTTGAACTGAAATGTCCATGCCCCTTTCCCGAAGATAACTGTATGTGTCATTAAGACCACGCTGCAATTGTTCTTGTAGTTTGGTCTCTGAAGACCCAGATACCCATATACAAATATCATCAGCGTAGATGGACACATTTAGTGGTGAAGGAAGTTTGCTTGGCAGTTCAGCCATGACTACATGACCACTAAACATTCCAACCAGAGCTCGGCGTCGTCCCCACGCGCTCTCGGCTCCTCCTCTCCCTCAGTTGCTGCCCGTACAGCTTCTTCCGCCCTGTTAGCTCAGTGGTGACCGTAGCACAGACGGAGCGTATCAGTTGACGGCGAAGTACGCGTGTTACCGTACGGAGGTGTTCGTTCCTAAATATTAATAGGTTTACGAGAGCGCAGCTGTGTCTTTCTCTGTAGAACAAAAACAGGCAAGGTTTGATTATTTCCAAATTCCGCGTGGTGTACGTTGAGTCGAGGATCGCATCAAACAAATTTCCTCCTAGGGCGTATAGACTGCATTCTAATAAAGAATCTCGGTCGTAAAAGAACTCTTAGGGGTTTTTGGCTTGTCCATAATTCGCACCCTGAAAATGTTCTCCTTGTCGATAATTCGCACCCTAAAAAGCATCACCTGAAAGGGTTCTCCTTGAAAAACATATGATGGATTCTTTTAAGCTCTTTTTTTTATTTTTTTTTGAAAGAGATCTTCATAGCCCAGTTGCCTTTTTAGTGCGCCAGAGGGCGATAGTGCTTGAGGCAAAACCGTTCTTCAAGAGCTGAAAAAGGTCTTGAGGAATCAAAAAACCTGTTAAGAACGTTTTTTTTTTTTGTGGGGGGGGGGGTATTGTTTGGTTTTTAGGTGACTAATTTACAAGCTCTATAAATATCCATGCAAAAGGTTGCATTCCTTAGTTGTGCCCCTAAAGAAGGGACACTTTGTCATAGATGGGGTGGGGTCACAAGCACAACTCATTTGGTTAGGCCTGGTGGCCCCCCGGTGAGTATAAAACAGAAGTAAATGCGTGAGGAAGTCGTCCTACTGTAGTTACGTGTAACTAGAATAAAGAAAACATTCTACCTTGCCGCCTTCTGCACCTATCACCCATAATTTCACTGTTTCAACGTTGCAATGACGTGAGTAAATCTAACTTTCAGTGGTATAAAAGCGATCCCGTGCATTTTAGTTCTCATCTCAAGCCCAAATATTCACAAGCCGCTTTTCTTGAAAACTTACTGAACCAGATATATTTTCGGACACATAAGAATAGTGGGTCTTTACGGGGCTAACGTAGTCGAAGAAAAAAATGCCTGCCCAATTTCTCATCAAAGGTATGTGCGTGCTTGCGTGTTCATGAACCGATATCATCAAATACGAACAAACTCGTTTTAAGTAGACATAAAAAAAAAGTTAAAACAGAAAGGTGTTAGTGTATTACAGAAATACCTTCTACTGAAATAAAAATTTAAAGAACACCTCGAATTATCGTAATTACAGCAACTTTCTCACAAGAGGTCGCAGGATTCACTTTACTTCAGGTCACGCCATCCGCGTCGCTGCCAGCTATTCGTGTATTGTGCGAGTGCGAGTGGAGAGCCCTCCGTTTATAATGTTATACGGAACGTAATAACCATCGTTTTCACTATAGAAATCAATAAAATATGTAAAGTAAAAACACATAGACCCAATCAAATTAATGTCACCTCCCAGTTTTTGTTGTTGTTTTTTGTTTGTTTGTTTTGCGGCCAGTGTTGCTTACAGTGGATGTGAGGTTAACAATAGGGTCATGAAGGTGCGCAATAGTTATGGAATTCATAACTAAGAGAAGCGAGACACCGGTTTACTCACCCGATTGTTTCTCAAATCAGACGAACCAGTATGCCCTGCTAGTAAACAGTGACACAATTTCTGTACATAGCCCGATCGTGACGTCATCGATTACTCTGGCTGCGATTCCCACTTCTACTTGCCGAGGAAAACGAATTCGGTGATCCGAAACTTACGCTACAGCAGGTACACGCGCTCAGCAGCGCGTCCCCCCATAATGACCCCTGGTGCGACGTCGACGCCAGCCATGTATACCGACACTCTCCCGAAGTGTGACGACAGATATTTTACCTCGACCGATGTTACACCACGCGGAGGTATATCACGGCCGTCCCACCAACTGTCAAAAGTCGACCAAAGCCGCAGACATCAAAGACGACCTAAACACGTATAATAAGAGCGGCCCATATTTTCATCTTCTTATACACACACACACACAGACGAAGCGTGCGGTGGCACTGTTCTCGCCAACGATGAGGGCGACCCATCCTTTGTCCGGGCCACTTTCGCTGTCTCCGGCGGTCTTTGTGCGGGTTCGTCCCACGGCCCGCAATCCATCACGCCCTCCGACGGCATAATGACGTTCCGAGTGATTCGCGGGGCAATTGGTCGGGGAAGTGTTGCTTTCGGATTGTGCCTATGCTCTCTCTCTACGGCCCGCACGAAGCGCATTCGGCCGGCCGGACACCGTCAACAACAACAACAATGGACGTACAGCCACCACCAGAAGCGCGGGTCATCTGTGGCGCCTCCCCCCGTGGGAGACGTCCCTGCGGATTCATCGCAAGCGCGGTGGAGGCTCCGGGGAATTCGTTCTCACATCTCGCTCGAAAGGAAGCGAGATGTGAGCTCGAAAAACTAAACAAATGCGATCTCGTGAGCTTCGGTAAACAATGTCAAGAAAGTCGGGCGATATCGTGGACCGTTTTAACGTTTCTGGAGCGCGGAAAAGTGTTTCCTGCGATTTCTAATGAAGCTTCAGGCAGCTGGCAACGAGGATTTTAAACACCAAGATGTGCCGGTGGAGGAGGGCACGGGAAGAAGAAGGAAACTACATGTAGTTGTCTAGCCACTAGACAGGCTAGATCCAGCATCACTGAGATTTCCCGATACAAAGGGGTTAGCCCTAAATCCAAATATTACTGAAGTCGTCACTCTCGGGCGTATACCTAATTCAATGGCCTTAGGCTAACCCACGGTCGTGTGAATAGACATACACTTCATTTCGCACGCTGTTCCTCGTCACCCACGCTTTCACTGAGAGTGCTGCTATCTACAAAAAAGACCTAGAAACATAAGCTTTTATTTTTTAATCGTTTGAATTAAGTAGTTTCCAGTTATTGGGAGCTGATCATCATTTTACTATAAATGACAATCCCTCTTTCAAATACTGCGCGGATGATTACATAGAACACTGGATGCAGTAGGGTTCGTCCTTCATCCTGAGAATACGAGTATGAGAAGAAAAACGTAAAACTTAAAAACGACAAAGTTCGTGCGTTTTGCCTTTTTATATGCATTTCACAACAGGGTTGTGGATGTAAGCGCATTTGCCTCCATGACCTTATTGTGGCACAAATGTGGATACCTTGACAAGTCATATCGTTGATTTCCTACCGAAGCCCTCGCACGCTTTATATTTCGAGCCACCCATGCGGGATCGGATAGACCAATCTAAGTGTGCCTCCATCTGCCGGCCGCTTCCGCTGACAGGGTGGAGACACCAATGGAGCCAATGGAGCGCCACAATATGGCGCCTGAAATCAGTATTAGCTCCACATTGGGTGTGGGTCCTGTAGAGTGTGTGTGACAAAGTTGTGGTGCAAAAACGTTGTGTTTAGCGAAAGTTCTGGAAAGATAGACCCAATATGACGCCGGCGAGAGCATCGCAAAGTTCGCCACAAAATGGCGGGTGTCTCCACCCTCTCAGCGGAGCGGCCGGCAAATGGAGGCACCCTAGACCAATCTCAAAAGTGCGCGAACTGGTCTATAGCTGCTGCGCCAATTATCCGAGTCTGGCATTGTTTGATCACGTGTTCTGAGCGCGTATTGGACACAAGCGCAGCGTCAGCGTTCGGCGAGGACTCGGAACCAATTACACGCCTCGTACCGAACGATGGATGAATGCGTGGACGGATGTTAATGGCTATGCCCTTTGTAACGGGCGGTAGCTTGCGCCACCTAGCCTAAGTCTAAAAAGACCAACATATGATTCCTCCCGCCCTACTAAGACCAATTCTCTCCCTTAACTATCACCAGGCAGTGTGGCAATGTTGCCTCGCGGGATTTTGATAAGGCTCTATTTCGCACTGCAATCCCGTTGCCCGATACACACGCGTGTGCAGAGAGCGCGTATGTGATATTCAAAAGTGCTCGAGCAAAGCGTTCGCGGACGTAACGTGCGTCTGTATACGACGCGTTCCTGGCGGACCGTCGATGTGGGCCAATGCTCGGGGCGCGCTCGGAATCGAGACCGACGCCGAAAGGACAGGTTTGGCCGGTCCTCGAGACTGCTTCGCTCGTCCGCGGTCCTGCACTGCGCTCCGATCGCCGGCAGTTTGCCCACTCGCCGACGACCGTCGCCATCCGCGAGCTCCTTCACCCCCCTTGGGGCCCAAGTGCTGGGTTTCCTACCTACCTAGCGTGCAGAGGCGGATTTAGGGAAGGGGCAAAGAGATGGGAACCTCTTGTTGTTATGAAATTGGCATACATCAACTTTTTTCTTAAAGAAGAAATGTTTACTTTTTGGTAACGTGGCAACTACTAAATAAATCTGGGCAACGCTTCGTCCATGACGCCACGTCCGTCCGTGACGTCAAATTTACCTGCCAGCGCGAGGCGCATATGGTACACGGGTGAAGCATCATCGTTGGGCCGTGTATCGTGATCGATCCTATAAGGACACGATTATCAGCAGAACGATGACGCGGGACTCGTGCTCGACCTCTGCCCCTTGTTGGCCTACGGCAGGTGACAAGCACCTTCCAGCCCTATAGGGCCTTGTGATTGAGGTGTTGGCCTTTCTCACCCGCGTTCTTGGGACTGCATTTGTAAAGCAGGGAGAGGGGGACATGCCACCCTCCCTCGATGGCCCTAATGTCGAGTAGCCCATTAGAGTATACTCTTTTTCACCTTCATAAAACTGGAGCAGTTCTCGTTTCGCGCGAGTTTTGCGCCCCGCAGAAGCTTTCGCAGCGACAAATCGTAGCTTTCGTAAGTGCTTCCGCCGCACGCCATGAGCTCAAGCCATGCAGCTTTGGCTACTGGTGATGTTGAGGTAAAATTCTACGATCCTACAACGTGTGTGTATCCTTGCGATGTTCACAACCGGGAGTGCAAACAATGGCGGATTAGTCAAGACGTAGGCTGAAGAGGGATGATTAACGTAATGGTCTGAACACTTTACGAAAAAGTTGGCGAGGAATTCGACCGCCGTGATTGGCCGGCGCCAAGGTCAAGCGCTGCGACGGCCAATCGCCGCAGCCGAATTACTCGCAGACTTTTTCACCAAGTGTCTAAATTGGAGCCCCTGGTTAGACCAACGGAAGACCAGAGTGAGCAGCTACTATACACCAACATACTGTTTACAAACAAGCCCGCATTTTCCCGCACCAGGTGTGGCCACCGCGCATGCGCACAAACCACATACGGGAAAGGTGAAACGTCTGCGCATGCGCGGTGCCGACAGCAGCGCCACCGCACTGCCATGTGACGTCCGAGATCGGAAGAAGCTCCTCCCACCTTTTTTCACTTTATCAGAGCGAAAGGGGAGAGGAGGTCGCCTCCCCTCCAGCGTTCGCTCTGCTAAAGTGGAGAGAGGTGGGAGGAACTACCCCCTGAACTCTTAACCTGTCGCCGACTATAGATGGCGCGCGCACTTTTGAGAAGGGTCTTAAGTTTGAGCGGCGTCCTGCCCCGCCGTTTCCTGTCGTCTCGCTTCTGTCCGGCGTCGGAGGCACGGACTGCACGATAGGCTATAATTAGCGAAGGTAGGCTAAGGTATACACGGTTCGCCGGCAGTATACCCTGGCAACACTGTAATTAGGGAGCCCTGGCGGATCGGGTGTAGTGGCCGGCTGGCACGCTTCGGAAACGGCGGCAAGGGCTGCTCCTTCTTTTTTTCTATCTTTTTTTGTCTCGAGACCCGCCCGTAGAGAAGACGGCGTCGTGGGTCGTTTGCTTTGAAAAGAAGATTGAGAGGAACCGAGTCGGCGCACGTTCATGCTCCACAGGGGGCGACAGTGGCATCCGAGAACGCGCAAGAACAGATCGACTTCCACCTGAAATGGAGCGCAACTAGCGCCCTCTGGGCGATTGGTGGCCGCTGAACAAGTCCGGGAACTCTCCAAGACTAGCGAAGTGTTCTATCGACTGAGCTCATCAGGAGCTGGCAGTCAGTAGAGCAAACGGACGTTAACAGTTGCCACCAGTCTTGATCGTAGGCACCACAAAAATAAAATCAGACGTTAATATATTTTTTTGCCCGCGGTTTTGAGTTGCTGCGGGACTTGCGCTTAATTTCAGGTGGAAGTCGATCTAGTCTCGCATAAATTTCCTCCACCTTGGGGACTTCCCCTAAACATTGCTTTATTTAGGGATATGATAACGCCGAGCGCGGCGGTAACTTGCGCTTCGGTTCAAACGGGACAATTCTTCTGTAGTCACCGACACCTTAAGAAGCGCAAGGCGAGTCTTTATCGATCAGGCATACTTAACTTTGTGATTCGCCATTCTCTCATGCCGCAATTCCATTGGCTGCGGAGCAATAACGAAACCACGCTCCGCATTTCTTATAGGCTGTCAGTGTCAGCTGACTGTAAACAAGCTTAAAAAAAAAAAGTTTTTTGACGGTTTAAAAGAGCACTGACACATCAAAATCATATTTTTTATTATCCGAAACGATTGAAAACGGTGCCGGGACATTACCCTCAAAATTCGAAACTTGGGAATTCAGTATTTGTGAATTAAAAAAACAATTTCCAAATGCCGAATTTGAAGTTCCCACGCGATCCCGCCAGTGCAGTCAGTCAACTTTTGCGGTCTCCTGCGACTCGACTTTCTCTCGGACCTCCGCTGACCCGATGCGAGGAGGAGGCGAGCTGGCGGGATAGAAGGGAGCCGGCGCGGGAAAAAACCGGTTTCTTCGCCGACTCGCCCATCTGCTCGAGCGCCGCCGAGTTTTCTGAGGAGGACACAAATCTAGGAAGGGACATCTCACCGAACTCTGATTTTCGGTATTTCAAAAAGAGGGGCCGTAGTGCGTTCGCAATTGCGTTAAAAAACATGTTTTACGATTGCCGTTATTAAATGTTATAGAAATGTCGCCTACAAAGCTTCTAAGTTTCCTGATTTTTGACGTCATCGATCAAAGAGGGAGGAGTAGCGGCAGGAGGTTTAAACGCAAAGTATAAAGCTGCGCGCGCGCAGAATTTTTTTGCGATGCGGTTTTTGCGTGTTTATGCAGCTGGCGTCGTTTTAGACAATAAAAAACATACGACCTTTGGGGTGTCAGTGCCCCTTTAAGATCTCTTTCAGCTCTTGAAGAACGGTCACGCCTCAAGCACTATCACCCCCTGGCGCACTAGGACGGCAACTGGGCGATGAAGAGGTCTTTCGCATAAAAACAAAGGAGCTTAAAAGAATCCGGCCGGCCCTTATAGGTTTTTCACGAAGAACCCATTTAGGGGGGCTTATAATAACTTTTCTAGGGTGCAAAATATGAACAAACCGAAGAATTACCCAGGCGCTCTTCGGCTTGTCCATATTTTGCACCCTAAAATGTTGTTGTATGTGTAGTTAATTAAATGTAAACGCGGTGAAGTTGAACCTTTCACGGAAATGTTTTTTAAGGCTGTTGTATGGCCACCGGTCGATACCTAAGAAATTCTTGCGGACATCCGTGAATTTAACTTTCGCTCTCATTATTGTGGGAGAGTAATCCTTAATAATCCTTATTGTTGAGGATTATAGCGGGAGATTCTTTCGCGAAAAGAGCTTGGGCCTTCTGCCGTACACCGCAGGAAAACACACGCCCCAATTATAGATCAAAGCCCCTAGCCACGTAGATACGTATGCACGGAAATAAATTTTAAAAATGCGGTCAAGCAAACGTGTATCTTTTGTATCAAGTTGTGGGCACTTATAATACGCTTAAAATTACGCGCCTTTGTATGCATTTCTGGTATAAAGTAGTGGACACTATCTTCCGTGTATTTTTTTTTTTGCGTTTTTAAACCAAATTAAAAGAACGTCCAACAAAAGAAAATATTGTAAAACGGAAAATATTCCTTACAGGCATCTGCGGAAAACGTGCGAAGCTTAAAATTCAAAGCCGAGATAGTGGAAATACCTCCTCACACTAACAGGCTAGGAATTTTTCCCATTCGCGCCAAAGGGGTGGAAAACCCCGACAACAGTGCTGCTGTATACAGCAATGCGCCTGCTATGCAAGTTTCCCACTAGATTTTAACGCATGCAGAGAAGAAAAAAAAACAGCATCATCGACTCGTAGGCGCGCACGCATAAGCAAACAGACTCGAAAAAACACGGAAAAAACACTGAAAAATCAATGCTAGATGTCTTAAAGTCTGCCCACTATTTCTTTTTTTTAATCTGCCAGTAAGAGTTTAGCGTTCTAACATCATCGCAACCCCTGTGCAGGAAGCAGACGAACTTGCTCTCCGTATATAGGAAGTTTTCGTAGATTGTTTTTCCGCCTCCGCTCCGTTCTCCGCAACGAAGACGCCACTACTGCGCATGCGCGGTTCTAGCCTTGCCTGCAGAGTACCGGGTTTCGTAGCGAGTTGCGGAGAACGTTGCGGTACAGCGACCACACAGGATGGGCTGGTTATAGAGAGCGGCGGCGTGAGGTATACACCTATAACAACCGAGGTGCAGTGGGGGACCGACTGGACGCCGCGAGGCGCCGTGTTACGGGAGGGCCAAGGTGGGTTCATTAATTGTTAAGAGCCATCCGCAGGCTGTCGCCGCAGAGCGCCGTGCCTGCGGAAAATAGCATCACCGGGGTGGGTTGCGAATCTGCAGCGAACACCGTGTCTATTGTATTGTGTATGAGCAGCGTGACTGCCGCTTAAGCGGTTGTACTGCACTGGCTATATTTCTTATCGACAGCTGGGAGGCAAGTCACCCGTTGAGGCAAACTAAGTTCAGGCTGTATAAACATTAAACATAGACACATCAATGTTGTTGTTGGTGGTGGTGGTGGTGTTAGCTTTAAGCGTTATTTACACGGTGGAGAAATCCGCGAAGGGTGTTCGTGTCGTCGACAGCAGGAGCAATTTCTCATTCCGACGCAGTGCCGGGGAGAGGGATGTCCGCATTTGCAGTCCATTTGGGCGGTTTCCACACTTGACACCACCGCAGACCAATTCAGCGAGCTCTGCATTTGACAGCAAATAGTTTAACGACAAAATAATATTCGCTTCTTACTACGAAGTAAGAAGCGAAAGTGTCTGCCATGCCATACTTTTCCCACACAGGCGCCCTATTTACACGATTGAACGTTGTAAGGTTATCAAACCTTTAAAACTACCGCTTTCTAACCACATATAACGCTGGATTAAAAATTTAACGAAGCTACTTTCTACAAATTTCAAACTTACTTAAAAACACTAACACTCCATCGCACGCGTCAATGTGGAAAAACGGTTTGTACCTACACCTCGAAGTTCGAACCAACTATCGCATTGCATCTGTCAGATATATTCGTCCATCTCTATTAAACACATCGCATGAACGGCAAGATTCCAGTCACGATTTTTCATTTGATGGTCTATTTATTCCGCCCTCTACATTGTCGCCATCATTTATTCATTCAATAGTTTCGATTGTGTGCCTTGTTAACCAACGTATAAGTGATAAGATTTTGTGTGTGGGTGTAAGTGTGTGACAGTACACCTCTGTAGTGTGTGTTCAATAACGTGCATTACAGAAAGTTGTTCCATGCAGCTGACCCGGTACTGCCATCTTCAAGCTGGGGACTCGTCGAGCTGTACTTTGTAGCAGTTTTTTGCCCCAGCTACCATCTTTCATTTTGAAAGAAGAAAAAAATGAGACGTTTACAAATCTCTATAACGCGAAATTAGAGCGCAGCTCTTCCGAGGAGGGAGGGCACGGAGGGGATCGCATGCCCCTCCTCCTCCTGCTCCTCCCAGAGTTTCCTCGCTAAATTCAGCTGCAAAATTGACGCCACGTGACCGCAACACCGATTTAGTTTCCCCGCTAAATTTAGCGGGGGAGATGACGTCACATGACTTGGTGTCACGTCACCCATGAACAAATTCAGTTCTTCCGCTAGATTTAGCGGGAAAAATTGACGTCACGCGACCTCAACACCAATTTACTTCCCCGCTAAATTTAACGGGGAATGTAATTGGTGTTGAGGTAACGTGACGTTATTTTTCCTGCTAAATCTAACGCCGTTACGCCGACGCCGACAAACACGGAAACGGGCGCCGAAGAGCTGCACTCTAAAAAATTGAATTGATTTGAATTCAATTGAAGACAAACTTATCGGCCGACAAGCCAAAATTGTTTCTGTCGCCCGAGCATTCCTCGCTCCCTCCGCCTCGTAGCTGACGTCATATGGCGCATCGCAAAAGCCTGATGTTCTCGTCGCGTGAGGCGCGCCGGTGAGAAATCCCCGTAATTCCTCCCCCATGTGAATACCCCTTTGGCAGATGCAGCGCACAAAACGTTCATGCCAAAACTGATATCAGCGCACCCGTCAAGCCTCAGAGCTCGCTGGCACGTTTTCACGTAAACGTTTTTGATAAAAAAAAAAAAGCAAGCGCAGAGCGGAATGGCCGGACGCAAGATGGCGAGGAGCGTATCGCGGACAACGAAATCGATGGGAGAAGCGAACGCTCTGTTCCAGCGACAATGGAAGAAGCGCGGAGGCCGGAAATGCAACCTGCAATCCAGCCGCATTCCGGAGGACAGGACGGCGGCTACTCACGCGCTCTCCGCTAGCCTTTCTCCTCCTCCTCCTCCTCCTCCTGCCATCACCTGCTCCCAGCCGTTGCATCTTCTCGCACGAACGAGCCGCTGTAACTTGCGTGGGGACGGACGACAAAGAGGAGGTTGTTTTTTCGTCGAAGCAACGAGACCGTCCCTTCACGAATGGCCCCATAAAGGTCACCTTCGCGTCTTTGTGGCGAGATCTCTCTCGTCGATGAATCATGGACCACGTGACCTTCTGGTTGGGCGTAGCGACGCGGGGACCGCAAAGTCACGTGACAGGCTTCGAGTTATGGACTAGGCTTCGGTGGCTCGTAGCGCCTGTTACGGTCCATCCTGAGGCGAAATGGGGTATGCAGGTACGCCTGGAAGAGCGTCGGTGTCGACGTTGAGGTAGCGGTCACAAGCCTCCACCGTACTACTCTTACACTCGAGGAAAGGCACAAGGACCATTAGAGTACGCATCCCGGGCGAGAAGTCACGGACGGGTACCAGACGGGGTGCCACCGAAAGGGCGTATGAACTCAACAGTAGCTAAAGTTGATTTTAAGTAAGACAGATAAGCATCAAATGTACGGGTGTAAGGAAACCTCATTAAGACATCTATGTGCCGGTGTCTCGGGTACTTTTTTTATGTATGATCGCCTTCTATAGCCTATATTTATGAAAGGAACCAGTTCAGTGGAATGATTATTACTCTAAAACCCCAAGTGTCAGTGTAACAAAGTCAGCGTAAACAGATATACAGTCTAAGCAAATTGCAGTTTAAACAAATTTCACTCTAAACAAATCTTTAGTTTAAATAAAGTTCCAGTTCAAACAAAATTCCAATCCAAGCAGTTCGTCTAAACAGTTCCCGTCTAAACAAATTTCCAGTCTATACAAAGTTCCAGTATAAACAATATTCTAGTATACACTGTCCCAGCTCCCCGAGCTGATTATGGGGTCTTGTTTCGGTGGTGCCGCTTGCAGACAACTTGAACATGTGTTGCGTTCCGTGACTTACTTAACGGTACCCCATAGAGGCCCCAAATTGGCAGCCGGCATTTTGCTAACCAATTAAGAGTAGCTAAGTTCCATAGGCTTCTAAGAAATCATTTTTCCAAGTTCTCTGAGCCCGCTGACTAACTACGCGTGGTTTGTTTGTTCTTTCCATTAGAGGCTTCAGATTGACTACAGAGCACGAAGAGCATGGGATTCCTCTATTTTCAGTAGTAGTCAACTGTCATGGCTATAGCAGGTTCCATTAAAGTGATACCATTAAAGTCTCTCAGTGTTTTTCATCTTGGTGCTGCCTCTGTTTGTAGAGATACTTCTCGTAGATCGTATGCAAGAGCTTTCTGCTTCTAGCAGCAGCTCATGCCTGCGCTTTGAGCGTGGAATGAGTACGCGCCGTAGAGCCCGCAATCCGCAATGCACGATTATACGACCTACGAAAAGCCCCCTTTGTGTTGTGTGTATGCTTTACACTAAGAACTAAGTTAGTCAGCCCCAATGTGCGTCTGGTTTCTCCGCTGTAGACGAGAAATTTAGACAGAGCAGTACGACTTCTAGTCGGGAGGCTTCAACGTGCTTTAAGGCCCGTTTACACGCTTGCGACTTCTTAGAACAGAGTGCCTTGAAACCTCTTAAAATCTTTTACGACGAGAGGACTGACTGGCCCCACCTTTCGGGTAGCAGTGGAACACTTGGCGGTCCCGTATATTTTCTATTTCTTTCCCGCATGCTACTTTCTTTCTTGGCATGAAAAACTTTTGTCAATGTTATAAACGAATATTTCTCACAAGTAGCCTCCTATATACTGGCAAAGCTTGGCAGCTCGCTACGAGACGCGGCCGCCGAAATGAAAAGGTAGAGCGGCAGACAACGGATGAGAGGAGAGAAGAGTCACGTGACTGGCGCCCTGCTGCGGCGAGACGCCGAAACACACTTCTCCCGAGCGAACAAATGTGTTTCGGGTCGTCGCCGCTGCAAAAGCTGTGTGCTTACGTCTAGGTTCCCCAAGAAATGGCCCTTTGATGCCCTGTGCTACCAGATTTTCGCGCTCCAAATCTGTGACCACGGGCACTCTATGGCTCCGTCGTCGAACTGCCAGGGCACACTTGTTCTCTGCAAATACCGCCATACCTTCGCTGTAATGAAATGCAGCTCCAGGGCCACCGGATAGATGGTGCCAGCGTGCCAGTGCGTTCTCACGTCATAAGAGATTTTAAGAGGCCTTTGGTTCTAAAGAGTCGCAAGTGTGTGAACGGGTCTTTACGTAGTAGTGATACGCGACTGACCGCCGGTACGATGCTGATCCCGATCCGAACGTGCAGTGCAGGGATGGGGATTGAACAATAGACTCTGGAATTGAACTGTGACTTCACATTCAATCGCAGGAAATGCAAACATAAACAGTACGCGGCCAAGTGACGTACGAGTGAAGGTGGTTGCATCGAGTTCTTCTCTCAAACGCACCGCGGCGCTACACAGAACAATGCCTCCCTCTTCCTCCCATCGTTCCCAGGGTTGCAGTTTAGGCTGCGCGTTCCCCGAGAGAAAGGCCACAGACTTCGTGTCTTCTTCCGGGCAGTGCGGGAGGTAATTATTTTAGCAAACGCCGAACAAAGGCTTCCTCTGTTCAAGGAGCTTGTTCGGGGACCCGAGAGGACCGTTCTTCTTTTTCTAATATTTTTGTCTGCAATCTCCGCGTCTATTATTTTCTTCTAGCGTGTGACCGCTGACCAGGTCTCCGCCCATGGAAGTTGTTTTCGTTGACGGCGCTCGACCGCTGTGGCCTCGTTTAGCGAAACTCGTGCTGGACCGCTGCCATAGGCTCGGAGACTGAACTATGGTGGGCGCTTTGTCCAGCTTGTTTGCCACACAGCTTGGTGGTTACCCAATGTAAGGCATGTGGAATTTTTTTTAACGATCATCTGTCTTGATGGATTGCAGGGCAGATTAGACGCGAGTACTGCGTCAGCGTTATGTCGAAACTCGTGTTCGATCACTGCTTCACTGCTTGAGCCATTGCCGAACGCTGATAGCTCTTGGATACGTCAGCCGAGCCCTGAATGTTTGTCGCCCGCACAGCTCATCCAAAGCCGGGGTCACACTGCTCATACATCATACAAAAGACGGTATGCGAACACGAGTCACTACCGCAATATCCGTGGTTCGAATGCCGCGTGCCCAAGTTTCCTCCTTAAACTCGTCGCCGTATGGCATTCGAAGCACGGATCTCGCGGTGACGTGCGTTCGAATCTGTATGGAGACTTTCGTTTACAGCAGTGTGAACGCGGCTTAAGGGCGCGACTGTTTGGTCTCTTGCGAAATACTCCGTTCATTGTGAAGCACGCAACGTAATAAAAGCTACGTGCTCGCCGTAACAATCATGCACAATAGCTCGGAAAACCTTGCTATTGTGCATACTCGCGATCCATAGCCCAGTCAATACCACCTATATGTGGTAGTCGAGGCCTGCAAACATCCTCCTCTTCCTCCGTGGTACGTCATCACAGTCGGACGGCGCCAACTCAGCAATTGAACCTGAGCCCGAACCCGAGCGCCTTCGACGTGTTGATTGGTCACGAGACTCTGCCGAGCGCTGACTCAGCACTCGTGTCCAATCTCCGTCTTGGATCTATCTCCCTGCGATGACGTCAACATTCTCTGGTGCACAGCGTTTGATTATTCTAGATGGCGTTGACCCAGCAGACAAAGACGGTAGCTCCCAGGAAGCGATTACTGGAACGGTCCTGCTGCACAGCTGACGTTCTCTACCTGCCGCCTTCTTCGCGCGTGTTTAAGTTCACAGAAACTACGGAAACGACATCATTTTCCATCTGCGTACCCTGAAGGGATTCCAACGCCACCGTCGTCGTCGCCATCCAACCAGGCGAGGCGGTGTGTTCCTCCGCCTGCCTCCGTGGCCTCCAGCGGTGCTTTCACTTTCAGACGAGCGTCGCAGGAAAAAGAAACAGATTGGGCGGGAACCAGTCTGAGAACGCATATTCAGTCCTCCCCCGAGCTACAGAGAAACGAGAGTGAGGCAGCAGCCGTGGCACGCCCAACGCGGGCACAGCGAAGCAACTCGAGAGCTCACGCACCATGCCCCGTACCTCCACATCCGTCGCCATGGGTAGGACCCCCGCCCATCCGCCCCAAGCCTGAGCTAAATCAAACAACTTAAGACACTTCCTCTTGTTTTTGCACCAAGAAACACCGATTTTGTTTTTCTTAGTTTCGTGGAGAAGGGAGGACCTGGAAAACCCCGTCACCTTCGACTCATCCCCTAGTGATGCAACAAGAAACGCAACACGTCTTAAAGCGTTTTTTTTTCTCGTTTTTTTAACGGCAGCTTGCGTGTAAGGAAATATAGCATCAGGGGACATTTATTTTTCCTCCTGGTGAGTAATTATTAGGGGATATTCAAATAACGTCGTCACGTGCTCCTGGTTGTCAGTGACCCCTGAAGGAGAGCTCCGTGAGACAATCCCGTGTTTATGATGGTCAACTCACATTATAATTGTTGTTGTTGTTGTTGTTTTTTTTGGTGGGGGAGGGGGAGTGTTTGCATATTAACGAGTACATGACTGCATACTCTGTGGCAGGTTAAAAATAAAAGCAGGACAAATTTCCTTTATAGTTGTTCCGTACATTTACTTCGTTTCCGTGTACAACCTCAAACAACAGGCTCGAGATTTATAACATCATCGTTGTATACTTTCAAAGCAACGTGCTGAGCACACTGCGGTGCAAGCGGTATGCCCAAAGTTCCACCACTTACGCATTTGGCAAACGTGCTCCTCAGGACGAAACTTCTTCCCAGATGACAGCTAACCTCAGCCCTATTCAATGAAGACCAGTATAACAGTATACATGTCCACATCGATCGTTTGTTCTCTCGCGGAAGAAAGAGTTCCCATTGCGCTCGCAGCTGTTGGTTCAAGTTTCCTGGTCACGAAGTGCCTCGCAAGTGGAGCCAAGAGCCGTGGTCTACTCCCAGGTTGCGGTCAGCGTGAAATAAAGAAAAGCAGTTCTAACCGTGCCGCAGCTGTCCCTGCCATTCGATGGAAGGGCCTTCTGCGACAATCTACGTTAGGTCTATGTTGGCTCTCTAGGCCCGGACCATATCTTTGAGGTATGTAGAGCGCAAGTTAGTCTGCTTCAGACCTAACTTGCGCCGGGTGCCGCTGACCTATAGTGACGCCACCGCACCGGTGGCATTCAACTAACGTAAACAGACGGCGCTGCCCCGCTTATAAGGTCACACCGACCAAGCGCGCGGTTGTCTTTCGTCTCGGCGGCGCTAACAAGGCCGCTTCGGCCCACGGTTCTTCCGAGCTCCGAGTAAACGAGGTCGGTCCGCGGTGAGCAGCCTCGTTCCCGCACACGTTCGAGCGGCGACGCGGTCGTGGGAGCGCGCCCACGCACCAGACGACAGGCGATGCACACCGTCACGACGCGCATGAAGGAACCGCACACTTGACCTCGAGGCGACACAGACTGCGCCGTTTCGCTGAACCCAAGCGAAGCCCGGTTCATCCAACACCACCTAGAAGACAAGGTCTGCGTATGACGGCATCGTTAGTGGACTTCCGACCCGCCCCAAGCAGCAAACACGCTCAGCCTCGACGAGAGTCGCCGCAAAGCGGCACACGCGTCCGTCTTTTATAAGGTAAGGCCACACTAGCGGCAAAACGCGGCGGAACGCCGCGCGCGGCGTGCCGCCTTCCCGCGTGGAAGGGCAACACAAACCCGCGGTTTGCTGCCGCGGCAGTCACGTGACAGAACACAGGATCCTAACGAGCGCCTGCGAGATTCTCCGTGCTTTTCGCTTCGGCCTTCGGCTCTGGCGGCTGCGCTCGTCCCCTCCATTGATGGCTGACCCTTTGACGACGACCCTCTCACGACCGTGAAAGTTATTATAATCATATTTTTCATATATATCATACTTACGATTTTTTCTATGATAATCATGTGCATATGCTGCGACGTCGCCTCTGCAAAAGGGTCGAAGACGAAGATTTTGGGCACGCCCGGCCTGGCGCTACCGAAACGTTGAAGGGCAGGAGAGTGCCTTGCTACCTCGACGTTCCTGAGCGAAACTCATGGCGACTGGCGGCTCAACAACAAAGCTCGGTCGGCGGGAAAAGCGTTGCCATGGCATTGTACACGTCACTGAATGTGGTGCCTGTGATTGGTTTCCTCTTGCTCTCGGGGCGCGGGACGCGGCAAAAAATAGCGTCGGAGCCCATTCGTTTCACGGGGAGAATCCTGCCGCGGAGCAGGTTTTGCGGCAAGTCGGCACGCCGCGCGCGGCGTTTCGCCGCGTTTTGCCGCTAGTGTGGCCGTACCACTAGCGCGTGTAGCTTCGCGCTTGATGTGAGACGCTGCGAGACGCGCTGTCGGCGATGATGACGCACGCTAGGTGGCGCTGCGTGGGTCCACTAGCGGCATGACGTTGGCTGTCGGCTTTGCCTTCTACGTGCTATGCGGAGCGCAAGTTTGTCTGCTTCTTGCACAGGGGTTGCGATGATGTCAGAAAGCCAAGCTCTTATAGACTGATTTAAAAAAAGTAGTCGGTAGGCTTCAAGCCATCTCTAGCATTGAGGTCTACTCACTATCCTTTCAATCCAAGCCAATCAGAGCTCGGCGTCGCTCTGACGTCACCGCAACTCCTGGACAAGAAGCAGACGACTTGCTCTCCGCATTGGTTCATCCCCTATGCGGGATGCAAGTTCCGTCTGCTTCTTTTGCATGGTTTGTGGTGACGTCAGAAGACGCCGAGCTCTGATTGGCTTAGATTGAAAGGATATTGGGTGGACCTCAAAGCAAGCTGCCTCTATGGGTCTACCCACTATCCTTTCCAATCAGAGCCAATCAGAGCTCGCGGCGTCGTTCTGACGTCACAACAACTCCTGGACAAGAAGCAGACGAACTTGCGCTCATGCATGCTCCGTCCCATTCAACGTTCGACCGCAGCCGATCCGATGGAGCCATTCAAGTAGCTCCAAAAACGCATTGTCAAGGCGGTCATCGGTTTTCTTTTTTTTAATTGTTTTTCTTTTTTAGTCGAATTATTTACGCACAGTAAATGCCCCACGAGCATACGCTTTTTGTGTCTGTGTGTGTTTATGTGTGCGCGCGCGATTGGTTTAGTTAATCATAGCAAACGCACAATAAAGACGACGAGCACAACATGACAATGCACTTTTGGAGCCACTTCATTGGAGCGTCGGTTGCGCTCAGGCTTCATATAAAACAGAGTATAGACGTCACACCACTGTGGTGGCGCTGCTGTCGGTACTGCGCATGCGCAGATGCTTCACTCCGCCCGAATTCGGTTTTTGCGCACGCGCAGTGCCCACACCTGGTGTGGGCAAAGCGGGCTTCTTTCTAAACACTGCGCTGGTGTATATACGTTCTAAAAAATAAAAAATAAAAACATTTAGGAGAGCCAATGGCTGCAATTTACGAAACCCCGGGGCTGGGCGAACGACAACAGAGCGTCGGGAGCGTAGCACCTGACAACGTACCGTCGGCGCGCGTTCCTCCCGCGCACAATTGTCACGTGTTTCGCTCTGTCCCTCTGATTGGTTCGTGGGAGCCGCAGTGGTCGTCCCTTTTGTCGAGTTCCGCTGACACCATCTGCCCAAAGAAGGGGTACACCGCGACGTTATTCTTGGCGTAGACGTACGCGTTTATTCCGGGATTGTGGTCACGACTCGCGGATGTGTCCGGGAAAAAAAAAGCCAGGATGGCTTACAGCGGTGCCAACGGCCAGGGTCGCTGCCGGACGTCGAGCATACATGCAAAGTGTGGGGGAAGCCGTTTTTCTTTGGCTTCCTCCGCGCTTCCGGCTCCTACCAAACAGGCAGCGCCATGCATTCATTTATTTGCTTCCTTATTTGCGTTGCCAAGGTGCGACACTTCTAGCGTCAACCAACGTTTTACCAGGGACGCTTCAAATGTTTGTGACAAAATTTCTTTGTTTTGGTTCTGTGGTAAGAAAACTCATCTATACCACAGTGTAGGTCGCCGGCGCAACTGACTCTTTTCAATAATCCCATCGAGCAACATTGGTGACCGCCATTGCTTGGGCAGCAACAGCCTTATGCGGGAGAACAAAACATAGAAACTTGCCCCTTTACTTGATTACTAATGCGAAATAAGGCCCTTTTTCAAGTTACGCCTTCTTTTAGAAAATATAATGACCTCAGACGACAAAGAACTCCTTGCAACGAAGTAAATTTTGGGGTTTTACGTGCCGAACCAACGAAGGTCATTCCTCTAGCACGCCCCTATGCGAAACTGAGGGTTCAGTTAGTCCAATCCGGGATCTTCCTTGACGACCAACAGAAATACCCCGGTGAGTCCTCCGCTAACTCTTCTTCAGAACCGCCTCTTGCCTACGAGACATTGATCAACCGCTTCAGCATATGTCCTCGCACGGAGTCCTGTCATTACGCGCTTGTTTAGGCATCAAGCACAATAGACTGATACAATGGGATTCGAAGCGAACGCGGATATCATCGGCGTACGGTGCTCAAAACGGCTATATAATGAATACATCGGTATACCGTTGGGATCAAATCTTCCTCCGCCCATACAAGTTCGTGCGGTAAGGCATAATAACAACCATCGACAGTAAACGCCGAAGCGTGCGCCACTATACGTCTATACTCGGCGACGCACACGTGCATGTGACATGACGCATTATCATGGTGCCACGGAGCGCGTCCCCGACTGCTACGTTTACCCAATACCCCCTTACAAGGCCTGCTCATGACGTCATCGTTAGTGAACCCGTCCCAAGCGGCAAACGTGCTGAAGCTCAACGAGCGACACCGCAATGCGGCATCCGTACACTGGTTTACCGCGTTCTCAAATGTGGTCCTTCGATTTCCGACCGATGACGTGATAGAACTGCCATATGCTGCTGCCAGCCGCCGCGGCCCGTTCTGCAGCAGGTCGCTCTCCATGCTTGACAGACGACGGAAGCTCCCTCAGCCCAGGAGTTGGGACACCGCGACGACAGCGACACTCGCTTTCGCTCGTATACGTTTGGCCTGAACCTGTACGGTTGACCGCCAGGAACGCGTACATCCTGACAAGTCGGCTCCTGTGACGTCATTGTGACACTAAACACAGCAGTCAGAGGCGCGTTCCTCATGACACCGTAGCATTATTGAAACAACGGCACAAGATCCGCCGCCGAAGCAACGACTTTCCGAAACCGGACGTTATTGACGTCTGTTTCAACATCTGCAGTGAGGCGTTTTTTTAGAAACGATTGCGAAAGGAAGCGAGGGTCTGCTGCCCAGAGCGATCTTCGCTCAATCGGAACCATTGGTATCCGGCCAAGTTTCCTCCTACCCCAGGAGCAACCCGTAGACAAATACCTTAATTGTCGGGTTCACGAGGAAATTCGCGTTGGCAGAGACTCGCGTCAGCGATACAGCCGTATAGTATACCAGTCAACCTGCATAGCAAAATAAAAGCAAAAATAAACCATTCCTACAATCTTTAAAAAAAAAAATCCGTGAAAACGTGTTTTTGCATAACACGAGACAACGAATCACGCCGAGCAATAGAAGAATCCCAGCGAACATTAGATTGCAGAAATACGATGCGCTTAGGGTCAAGGAGCAGGGGCGCCTACACTTTCTCCCAAAGCACTTCGGGGAACCAAGCTGCAGCATGGTGCAATCACTGAATGACGGGCTGATGGCACGTTGAAATGGCGTTTCACTATGCCCAAGGCTTCGAACGTGTCTAAACTCTAAAAACTGTTGTTTTTTTTCTTTAACGATTATTGAGACAAGACAGTCAGACAAAGAAGAAACACGCCTCAGCCGGCGTCTGCAGACTGCATTTTGTAGGATGCATCAGTACCGAGACCTCGTCTTTGGAGTGCGTAGTGGGGGCGTTATGGAACACCTTTCCTTTCTAGCAACCTCGTTGGCGACATCCTCGTTGCCGAGACATCCAGAAGAACCGGCTGTCAAGGCTTAATCGTTCCAGGTAATCGATTCTCCGAGCAGCAGGAAACACGAGCTTTCCCGAGACCATGGCATCGGCTAAACACCCAATCATAAGACGCATACGGTGGTGGGTAAACAGAATTGAACTCCTATAGCCGTGTCTTTCGTGTCGGGGACAATTTCGTGCACGGTTCTTGCACTCGAATGAGTTATTCAATCAAGTGCGCCAATCCGCCGTTGTATACGTTCACTCTTGTCGAGATCCGTCTACACCAACGTTCAACAAAAACCCCACGCCGGAAAAAAAAAGACTGAAAGCCGTTGGTACAAACATGGAATAACTATTTTCGACCGGCTGACCTTGAGCGCCCACACTGTCAGCGACCACTGCGCGGAACCACACACCACCACGCCCAATATTCAACGTCTTTGCCCAGAAACCGAACATCCAAAAACACAATAAAAATGACATTAAAAAAAAAACCTCTCCCACGCAGCAAGAGCCAGGCACGTAAACCCCGCAAACATCACCACGACAACAACAACAAAAAACAGCAGGCACGCGGGAGAGCAATACATCAAACCAAGATCGTCGACGTGTCGTCTCCGGACCGCGCTGTCCCGCCGCAAAAAAAAAAAAAGTCTCAAGAGTCCGCCACGAAGCGAACGGCGGGCCACGCGGGACTGATCGTCATTACAGGGGAGATATCCAACCACCTCACAACAACAACAACAACATGCCTGTAGCCCAGCACGCGTTTACAACACCCAGACTCACCGTGAGAGATGTATGGCGCACGAATCGTTCCATATCCACGGCTGGCAGCTCCGCCATTCTAAAGAACAAGACCTCCCTCTCCCCCTCCTCCATCGGACGGTCGTGTGGAGCAAGGCCTGAAACATGACGTCATCGTTCGTGGACCCGCCCCCCAAGCGGCAAGCGACGCGCTGGCGGCAACGCTGACACGAGCTAGGCGTCGCTGTCTCGATCCACATGTGATGACGTTCGGGGAGGGAAAGGCCTTGTCCTCTACGTGGTAATATCGGTGGAGCACGGCGTGAGCTATGGGAAGAATGCGAGTCGCGATAAGCAACTGCACGACCGTGACCCGCCCCGCCACCCCCGCAGGTCACATGACCCCATGGCCCCTGACCCCACCCCACCTGCGCGCGGTTCTCCGTGGTTCTGTACGGGAGGAGGGGGGCTACGCTGGACATCGTCGGTTGCTCCATCCGTGCGTCCATTCGTGAGAAGGGCCCGCTGCGTGCCTTGTTGCGGAGTGCGTAGTATAGTGCTATATACCGAAGGGTCTAGATGCTGCACCCATCTGGCTAATTTGGGGTGGGAGGGGGCATTTATGGTGGACGGGTATGGAGGAGGAAAATATGCTTCCTTGCCCTTGCTTTCGCTTTCTTTGACCTCGCGTTTGTCACGTCGCCGTTGGAAAGGCATCCCATGGCGGGAAATAAGAAAGCGGGTAGGGTTTCGGAGGACCGTCTCGCGTAGCTTGGTTCGCGGAAAAGATCGCGGTGAAAGGAAAGCAGCTATGGTCACTGACAGGAAAAAGAAAAGCAGGACGATCTCTTTGGGACGCCAGGCCGCCAGTACGCGCTCGTTGCCTTCGGTGGTGCTTTGGATGCGCGTGTATACGCTCGAAGATCACGAGATTCCGAAGTGTTATGTCGAAGGTGAAGCTCGCGCTGGAGCTATAGGACAACTGAAAGGCCTTCCATGCCGTTTTTAGCCTGTATGTAGCAAATATATATTTAAAAAATAAGAACGTATTACAGCACCGTTCATTCCCGCGTTTAGAAAGGTGCTTCAGAAAAGTACCCAGAAATGAAAAAAATAAAAATGAACGCTTCTAATCTGTAATTTCAAAGAATGGTATAAAATACACGCGAGTTGATCAATCGTATGATCGAAACTGAGGACTGACCAATTCCGACAACCTACAGCATTTGAGAACTATCGTAAACTAGGCAATCTCGAAGAACAACTGTACTGAACTTCTCAAAAGTTCTCCCAAGGCTATGAAAGGACTACAACCTTTTAGACGTTGCAAAACGCTCAAGTTTTGAACCGTTCCGGTTCGAAACTTGAGCGTCTTCCAGAATTCACCCGCATCTGTACTGATGGAAACGCGTGCTTGGCACATCTGACCGCGAAGACGTGACTGGATCGGCACTGATCGAGTCTGAAACCCTTATGGATATATCAGATGAAGAGCCGGAAGCAAGATCAGGCGTAATGGCGTTTTCCATCGGTTCAACTCGAACCTTCGGAAAAGTGCAATATAAAGCGGTCATTGGATCGATGTGACAAAACGCTAACCAATCGTAGATCTGCAACTTCGAAATATTGATCTTTTAATCTAAAATACCGAGGATCCCCCCCCCCTTTTTTTTTTCTTTCTTCCAAACCTTCTACATCCATTTTTTTTTCCCGACCATAGGACGTTTATGTTTACTGCGCCCACGGGAGGTGGGTGGACCACGTTCGAACAACTTCGTATTTTAAGCGTTGTCGCTTTCGCAAAAGAAAGTACTGCTTACCGCAGGAGTAATTATTTCTCGAGTTTCATTTAATTCCTTTCAGAATTACATTCGAGGTTCCTTCCGGGGTCCGCAAAAGAAAACGCTCGATACTTTTTTCTAGGGGCGCAGATGGTACGGCTACAGGATTATTTCTAAGGTTCCTTCAGTGGCGTGCGAGAGAAGGCTCAGTACCACAAGTTTAGCACTCATGAAATGATTCGGACCGAGGAGCGTGCACGATCAAAGCAAGTCGGCCAGGTTCCGGACGTCGGTGGCCGAGTGTGGTAACACACGGCAGCTCGGACTCGGAGCACCTGGAACGAAAGCGCTGCAGAACCCGTAGATCCTAGGCTAAATCCCATTGCCCGCCAGTTTCGGTCGGAACGAGCATGCATCGTACACCGGCGTGAGGTCGCCCATCGCTACTGCGTGATGCACGTTAAAGGCCACCAGGTTAGCAGTCCTACTACTGCAATGGCTAAATTGCTCATCTGCAACGGAAACACCAGAGGGTCATTGGGGGCTTACTAACTTCTCGCAGTCTAAACATTCACAAAAGAGCTTTACCTTATAGGTTCCAGCCCCCACGTCTTTCCTGACATGACATGGGCGTCCTGGTGTCCCACGTCTTCGCATCCAGGTCTTCCACCTCTCACCGAGGTTGCCAACGCCTTCACGACAGCCCTTCTTCCCAGACACAAGCGACGTAGCCCTGTTTTTATCGTTGTTTTCGCGTGGCCCCCTTCTCTTTCAAAAGTGACATTAGTCATCGCAAGTTGTAGGACGCCACGACGATGTCTCCCACGGTCGTTGGCACACGCTCACGCACATGTCCTAAAGCCGAGCCGTTGAGGGAAACAGGTCGCCGCAACGTCAACGCTATGAGCTTTACAGAAAAGGAACGAGATCTCACACCGCGAGGGTCACCCCTACCGCGAAAGAGTATCCTTGGAGCGATTTCCAAAGTGCATAATCCTTTGCAGCATTGCATTTTGTGGCTGCAACACACATAGTGGTGAGGTCATGCGCGACAAATTGTTCTCTTCTACACGGAACGCCATTTTCAAGCATGAAAATTTCATTCGTGTCACGAGCGAAACCATGGTGAAATTAGAGCGGCAACCAGTTGTTCTAAAAAAGGAACAAGTCAAGCTGTCGGACAAGAGGGGTGCCCTAACTAAAGCCGCGGTTCCACTCCTAATACATTATACAGAATACAGCTTGCAGACGCTGACTGAGGAATGTGTATTCCTCGCACGACGGTCCTGCCATGTTAGTCATGCAAAACATGTCTGCACAAATGTTCAAAACATACAATGAAGCAAACATGCCTCGCCCGACTCAGAATGTCTCCCATGCTTCTATGGAGGAGAAAAATATGCCGGTATGTTGAAAACATTCACGCATACATGATGACATTGACCATAGCCACCTCCCCATAGCTATCAGCAAGCTAGACTTGTAGCAGACACGACAAAGATGGCGACCAACTAGCAAAAAAACGAGGGCACTGGAAGCCTGGTGCAATCGTCCTACTTGTCTTACGCAACGCTTTATGGTGTAGGTGCACGGGTAATCCGCTTACGTTACAGGCTTACGGCGTACTTTGGAAATGTCGCCGGCTCGATCAACGTTATGTGTACTTCGCAAACCACCCGATTCCATGACATAGTTTCGCGATGTTGGGCGCGCCGCAACCCATAGTCCCGGCGAATTTTAACGACAGGGAGCTGATATGTGCCGACGATCAATTTCACATTGTCTGTCTGAAATCAACACGAAACGCAGACAAAAAAAAAGAAGGAATCGGTGCCCAAACAAGAACAAGACGTACGACCAACGGCACGGCACCCAAGTGTAGTTGTGTTGTGCGCATGTTCAGACATTGGGAGATTAGTCGGTTCCAATTGGCGTTTGTTGTCTCCTGGAGGTGAGAAATTTTTCCCCTGCAGTACCACCGCTAGCCACGGGGGGATCTTTGGCGTGCATCGCGCAGTAGTGATCCACGACCGCATGCCGGTACGATGCTCATTCAGGTCGAAACGGGCAGGGGTGGGGATTGAACCCAGGATCCCTCGGTTCCGCAGCGCTAAGTTTCGCTCCACGCGCTCCGAACACGCTCGACCACCGATGCCCCCCACCCCAGGAGGCACATAGAGAAGAAGGACCGAAAATTAAGGAAGGATAGCCGCGGCTAAAGCAAGCCCAACGACACGGCCGAAGCTCTCCTAATGCCATTACGGGAGGCATCCGATCCGCGCAGCCCGCGGGCGAGGCCGCTCGAACCACCTCTTCAACCTGCATCGTTAGAGAGTCAGTGCTCTCTCCTGGTGCTCTTCTCGTTCCAGCAGCGCGCCATCCTCGCGTCCTTCGCGTCCGCCACTTGGTTCCTTTTTGTTTCCTACCGGGGGGCCGCCGACTCGACGCAGAGGACCGAGGAGAAAGGCAATCGCCGAGGAGCTCGCAATAAAGCAAGCGAGAGAGGGAGAGAGAAGCGACCCAAAATGGCGGCGCGCAACAGCAGGAGCAGACTTCTCCCGGAGGCAGCGGAATGTTAATTCGAAAGACCTGCCTGGCGTGGCCGCCGCGGCTTCTTGCTTCTTCTTCTTCCCGTGGATGCTGCCGCCTGCCCTGCCACGGCTTGGCATCCCCGAAAGGAGAAAGCGGCTTGAACACACGTCGAACCACTCCGGCAGGGTCGGATGCTTGTTTGCTTTTCGTAGGGCGCGCTTGACTACACGGAGGCTTCAGAGCCAGTCGCTCGGCAGGCGACCTTTTGATGTCTCAAATCTTCGCAGGGTCGTCTGCGGACGTCCGGCTTCAGAGGACAGTCTTGGCAGCGTATAGCTATTATACTGCGTTTCAGATTAAGGTTGGTTCACACACTTGCGATTGCTTACGACCAGGGGCGGATGCAGGAATTTCTTGAGGGGGGGGGGGGGGGTCAGGTGTTACTCAGCGTACCTTATGTTTAGGAACCCCCTCCCCTTCCCCCGTTTCCACGCCCTAAATTTTTACACATGCAGAAATCAAGAGGGGGTCAGGACATCCGGACCCCCCCCCCCTCTAAATCCGCCCCTGCTTACGACCCAGAACCTTAATACGTATTGAGGCCTCTTACGACGACCAGAGAACACACTGGCGCCATCTATCGGGTAGCCGTGGGGACACTCTGCATTTCCGTATTTCTGCATTTCCTCTTTTCTTCTCGGATCATTATTCCTTTCTTGACTCGAAAAACGTCAGACGATATTATGAACGACCGCTTCCCATAGGTAATAATAGTACGTGCATTTGACCTCACCATAGGTGAGCGACGCTCGGCAACTTCCGGCTCCTTACGAAATTTTGTTTCACTCTTGAGAAACGACGACAATGAGCTACAAGCCTCAGCAAGCATGGTTCTGAAACCTCCAAACTGTTGCTTCCAGAACCATGCCTAGACAGGCCTGCAGATCAACGTCGTCCTTTGTCAATAGCTAAACAAAATTTCCTATAGGGAACCGGAAGTTGCCAAACGACGCTCACCCATTACTGCAATAGACCTTCGCTCTAGCGAAATGCAGTTCCAGGACCAGCTCATAGATGGCGCCAGCGTGCCAGTGTGTTGTCTCGTCGTACGGGGTCACAAGAACTCGGTCGTAAGCAAACGCCAGTGTGTGAACTGGTCTTTTATGCGATTGCAGCCGACGGTATACACGACCCACGGAACCAATCAAACAACGGTCAAAGTGCATCGGCACGACGCTCGTCGTCGTTTCCAATCATCGCACACAAACGATGGACGCCATGACGATGCACTTTTCGCGAACCTTGATCAGGGCCCCCATCCGATTGAGGCGTCGGCTCTGCGGTCGGACTTGGACGTGAAACGGAGTATATAGAACATGTCTGTCGGAACTCTCTAGCGCCTGCTTTCCCGCGAGGCACTTGGCTATATAGAGCCAATCACTGATGCAGAGACAACCAAAGGACGTAGCTAAAAGTACGCACAAGCCTAAACAAACAAAAAAAACGGTCTGCGTTGTGTTTAATTGGGGGAATGTGTCGTGCTGTGTCACAGCACATAGATGATGAGTATAGGGTTGTGATATCGATCAAATCCACTGTTTAATTGTTTTTGCGGTCAATTTCTTAAACGCTTAATCTTTCAAAAGCAGATCCTTCCATGGGTACGTCGCGGGTATCATCTTCCTCGTGTTTGTGCATTGCTATTTTTAATAATTATTAATATTTGCAAATATTTAGCTAAATATAATATATTTTGACTCGATGGATTCTTGTTTGTAAAACACTGTCATTGTCTACGCATTCTTAGTCTTTTTTGTATTTATTTCTGAAATATTAGTGCCTCACTGACAACTCGCACTTAAAGAATATAAAAACAATTGTGCTGCAGAATATTACTTTATATTGGCGTTGCCTTCCCTTTTCCATGTTGGCACGGCGTACGGTGATGAACAAAAAAAATTACACTGTTCTGAGTTTTTTTTAGGGGCGAAGCTCCTTAGGGGCTAGCCATGTCCGTGTGTCCGTCCGCCGTAGGCCGGCGTCGGTTGCTCGTGCTTCTGCTCGTGAGATCACGTGCTCACGAGCACGTGAGCACATGCTCACGTGCTCGTGTAGGGCAAAAAGAAATTGGGAAAAAAAATGAAAAAAGAAAAAGAAAAAAAAGAGTAGGGGTTTTGGGATGCCATCCCATCTGTCTGCTTAAAAAAAGAAAAAGAAGAAAACCACACATTCTCCTACTGCCATGAATGAAAAGGACCGAAAAGCTCGGCATGCAGCGCCTCAGCGTCTACGTAGACAGCAAGCTGCTCCGGAGACCAGGGCGCGAGAAGCTGCTGCACAGCGTCAAAAACGCCAAGCGAACCCGGATTTGAGAGCTCGGGAAGCGGCGGCAAAGCGTCAACGCCGACAGCAAGCAGCAATACCTATGACCAAAATCAGTATCATCAGCACCACCCGAGCTTCGCCCCAATCAACATCATTCACCACGTGGAGATGTATGGGAGATGCCGTCATTTTTTTTTTGTCTTATCTTAAGTTATTTTTTTTTCTGGTAAGTAACTATACTTATCGGTAAGATATTTCTCTGGAAATAGGATATAACTCAGACTTTTCATTTACTTATATAATATGCTTAGTAGATGGCTACTTTTGACTTCCGTGAAAAGGTTTCTCCTCTACTTCTGCCACCAGACCGCGCCATTTGAACGTATGTCAATAGTCAAATTAATTAAATAAAAATTGCTTCATTACTGCTTCTGCCCTGCCATTCGAATCTAAGCAATTTTTCACCCGAAATGTATGATGTTATATTTAGATCATCTCAATACTTTACTAGTTCTATCGGGACGGCACCGGGCCGATATATTATTCGAATAAAGACACCGATTAGTCAGTAGGAAATGTTTAATCTGCGCTGAGCCCAATTATAAGCTCTAGCGCAAATATAACTGCCTACTTTTTTAGCAGACGGAATAAAGGCACGAGTAAATAAGCCGAATGACGCTTTCATTAACGGTCTTTTCAGTTGACCCCTACGCAGGAAAGAGAAATAGGTAAAATAAAAGTTGTCATCCACTGGCTGAAATCATTTCCTGCCTTCCAAGAAACGATCGCAGAAAGAATTCCCCGAACGCGCGGAAGGCCATGCCGCAGTCGACGGGAACAGAGTCGCGCTAGGCCTAAGGAACGGTTAAGCGTTTTTTCAAAATCGACCTTTGATGTCTTCGATCATCTCGTACTAGGCGGCAAAGTGGTGCGCCCCGCTCACGCCGGGCAACGCCGTGGTCATTGTGTCTCGAGCCAATCAAAAACTATACGGAGCGCAAGTTCGTCTGCTTCGTTTGCACGGGCTGTGGTGACGTCAGAACGCTGGACTCTGATTGGCTCCTATTGGCTGGCTTGTGTCCGGGCAGCTTGCTTTGAGCTCTACCCACTATCCTTCAATCAGTAGCCAATCAGAGCTCGGCGTCTTTCTGACGTCACCACAGCCCCTGCAAAAGAAGCAGACGAACTTGCGCTCCGTACAGGGACGTAGCGAACTTTCGAAAATTTTCGTCGAACTTAGGGTTCGACGCCGAACTTTCGAAGTTTGACTGGTTCGGCGAACCTTTATGCTTTTAGCGAAATTCGAGGAAGTTCGACAGTGTTGGACAGTTGTCGCCCGACACTTCTACACAAAAGTTTTGAATTTCGGGATAACAAAAAATATGCAGTACACGATAGATTATTTTATACTATATAAAAACGATTCCGCGTGCTTACAGACTATAAAAGCAAACACATCTACTTTTGATACTTTTGAAGTCCGACTGCAGCCGACACGGCAAACAGATGGAGCCAATCAAGCACCATCAAAAGTGCATCTCGACGTCACGTCGTCGTCTTTGTGCGTCTGCTATGATCGGCTAAACCAATCACAGAATAGAAGCACAGGGTATACGGCGCACATCCACTGCGCGTGATTGGATCAGTCGGTGACACCAAGCTGCCGCGCTCAAAGACGACGCATTTTTTGGCGATAGTTTTCAATGGATCCTCGTCAAACTTCGGTCTGGCAACTTTGATCACTATCATCCTCTCAGTGTGTGGCATCTACACCAAACTAATGGCGGCCTTCTGGAGGCCAGTGAAGAAAGGAGGTGAAGGTATACACCTACCAACAAGCAGAAGTGCGATTTCATGACCGCCATTAATTGGTCAAAAGTGAAACTTTTTTTTTTTGTTGCTACCAGATGGCACAGAATTCTGAAAAGGGTCTCGAACTCGAAATCGGCAGACCTGCTACATATACCTCGCAAAAAAAAAAAAAAAGGAACAAGATTGAATACGGGCGTGCGCGCAGTCTAGAACCAGTTGTCCAAGCAGGACTAAAGTTTCGAGATGGATCAAACCTTCGCGGAAGAGAGCATCGCTAATCGTCCAACGCGGCGACGACGACTGCCTCGCCAAATTCTTCCGTGAGAGCGAAGGTATAGCGACGACAAACGGCAAACGCGCTTTCTGTCACGGAGCACGCGCCCCATTCAAGGCGACACAAAGGAGGTGCTCTTTTCTTTTGTATGTGTGTATGTGTGTGTGTGTGTGTGGTTATAAATAAGCGGGGTACGCCCCTGGCGACGATTCGTTCGGTCATGCACCGACACCGAGGCGTTCTCTCTTTTGGCGGAGTCCAGCCGTAGCCCTTTTTCCCGAAAACGCAACAGAAAGTATGCCTCATGACTGAATACGGTTCCGTGTTTTCGGTAAATACCGATGAAACCCGGAAATTAGCCCCCCGATTCAATTTTATCAAAATCGGGGAAAACCGGAAAACGCCGAATCGGAGCTGTCCATGCACGAATAACAAAAACCCAAGCTTCGCGGGAAGAAAATCTTCGTCTACAACTTTAATAGTGGACTTTTAGCAAACCGTTACCGCGTTCCGCGTGCCGCACTATAGACGCTTTCAGGCAGCCGTATATGGGCGCCGCCATAACGGAACTTCAGTTCTTGTTTCCTCTTATTCCATTCGCTTCGCTTCATCATTATATGCCATATAGCAGGCCAGATTAATGCCATTTTAGCTTCTGCTCTGTCCTTCCCTCCAGCAATGCTCCCTGTGGAGGCTCATCAACGCCCGTTTCGGTGGTTCCGTATCTCGGTAATATTAGGAAAGGTCAGCAATGGCGGCTGTATTATGGCGCATGCGCAAAGCGTCTATACCGGAGCCTTTGAAGCACGCTTTTTAAGCGTGCGCCCGCGGATATACCGTGACCGCGGGGCGCGGTAACGGTTTGAATACGGTAACGGTTTGCTAAAAGTCCCCAGTATGTGTTGAACACGATGACGGGATTATCTGCGGCACGACTCCAGCTTGCTCGAAGCACATGTTTGATTTATGCACACGTCCGCTTCGAAAATGTCCGCAGACAGTGTTTGTATGACTAATCTGATCGTCAGGCAAGGAACAAACACGCCCCAGACGGTTTCTGTGCACACTGCCTTTTGTATGACGCGAGTATATGACCGTGACTTGAAAGCGCGAAGAGCAAGCAGACTCACTTTGGCGGAGCCACGTATACTGTAAATTCAAGCTAGCGAGGTTTACGCAGCTATATATCCTCGAGACTGTATAAGACGAACCAACCGACATTCCACTCGCGTACACAGGAAGAAAAACCGCCAGGAACTTGTAGCGCGAATTGCGCTTGCTCGCTAAACGTAGAATGCAGTCCACGGACTTTTTTTTTTTTTTCCTCGCACTGAACCCGTCGAAGCGAGCAAACAAAGCAAACACATATAGGCTCGGCGCACGCGCCAGGTCGCCTCGCGCGCGCTGCTAATGCCTCGAGAACGGTATTTGATCGCAGCCTTGGGACGGTATTAGCCGCCTATTTCGAGATCAGCGAGCAGCGAGGCTGACACTGGGAAACGAGATCGAGAAGGCGTCGCCGGGCACTGCATGCCGGCTTGCACCGCTGCATATAGTATAGCTCCAGAGACTTCGCAGAGAAGGTGGACATTCCGGGCGGTTGGTCACGTACGGTTGGGCTTCCGTTGCCAATGTGCGGGCTGTTAGCGAAACGCGAGAAAGAGAAAGCCATAAGCAGAAAACGCTAACGAAGCGGATTTGGAATTCGGATTTGACGACAGCCGTTAAACGCGTCCTGCACCGATATCGGGTTGGAATGTGTCTCACTTTACACGATCATACTGGTGCCATAGTCGGATGCGAGTTAAAATTGCGAAAGACGCTCCGTCTTGAGCACGTGATCGTTGCTTTTCGTCTGCTCACGAACCCCGAAGTATATAGTACCGAACACACTAAAATATCTTAGATCCTAAAGGGCATAAAAACATCGGTCCAGACTTGCGCCCATTACTACACCCTCTCGGCGTCCTTATTTCCATCCAACACACCCTTTTGAATTGCAAAAGAAGATGAAACACGCTTCGTCTTTTTATATATCTAGACAGGGTGTGAAAAAGGGTGCTGCTCCATACGGGGCACATGGGGAGGAGCTATAGGTGCCCGAGCTCTCACTTCGTAAAATTATCTTGCCGGAAGCATTATCAGCGCCTTCCAAGTAGCATCGAGATACTGCAAGGCACGCTGACTCTCCCACATGATGTCTCACGAAGGGTCTGATAACGGGCGGCGCGGCCCTCCCCCTCTCACGCTTGGTATATTCGCGCGGCCTGTAGTGTTACATTTAGTGATGTGAAGAGGGAACATCTATGGGTGGTGTTGCTCCAAGGCAGTGACCTGTCGCCAGGCAGCACCAATAACTGGAGCACAGCACCCGACAGTAACACCGAACGCAATGCTTCCTAATTAAAAAAAAAAAAATTTTTTGTAGGCGGGGTTTTAGTCAGTTTTGCGCTCTTTTTAATCCTAATATACCCTTCTTAATCGTAGAATAGGGTTCTGCTTAATGGAATGTACATCTTTCATTTTTGAAAAGTGTAGAAAAAAGGGTTTTGTTTTAAAAATACATAAAACGTACAAGAATTTCTTCTTTTTTTTTTTTGACAAATTCCTTGAACTTGGAGGAATTATTTCCATATGAAATCTTGACAACAAATTAACATACTTGTAGCCTCCGTAATTGCAGAGACGGTCCCTTGCGAATGAGCGTCTTTCGACTGCCAAGTACATAAGGCGGGCAGTCAATAGGGTCGTGATTCCAGTCTCGTGCATGCTTCATGGCGTCTGTATATACTTGCTGGTTCTGTGCGTGACAACTGCACACGGTGCGTATTGTTGCAATTCGTATATATATATATATATATATATATATATATATATATATATATATATATATATATATATATATATATATATATATATATATATATTTAGTGCCGTTAAGATTGCCAAGATCCCATCATTAGAGTGTTCTCGAGCACCCTAACGGTGTTGCAGTAACACCCTTAGTGCGGTGGCCTTGGGACAAGCCAATTTACACTCTTAAGAGTGTGAACTTTTCAGTGTGTGGTTAAAATGGTCATTTTTCGTAAATGTATCGTTCAGTTGCGGACGCTGTTTTTGACGTTTAGTTTAATTTTTCTGACGCCTATATCTTGCGTTCACAGTCGGTATAACCTTAAACACAACGCATTATTCTACGCCTGCCAATGTTTAGAAATATATTGTTAATGATTCCAATCCACGATTATAAAAAAGTGAAATAAACCCGAGCTTTGATGGATATCACGTGTGTAATGGGATTTCCAGAAACAATCCTGGGGCTGTCTTTCTTCATAGACAGCCCTGGCCTAAAAGCCCGGACTGTCTACGCATTTTGAAGCAACCCGAGACTGGGGAAGTACGAAAGTTGACACCAAGAGAAAGAAGAAGAACGCCTCAAACGTTCTCCTTCTTTCTCTTGGTGTCAACTTTCGTATTTCCTTAGTCTCGGGTTCCTTCAAAATGTTCAGTATACACCAGCTAACTTACGCCCCGGCCGTGACTCCTTCTCATGGCAACATTCTCCTAGAGATATGTCGCTAGTGACAATTTATAAGAGGATCTTTTAAGATACGTCGCCATGGCATGTTTCTTGTGAGCGCGAATAAATTCGAATAAATCCTCATGTTCCATTTGCCACGTAGCAATAGGAACGCGAACACGTGCCTCCGGTATAGCTGTCCGTCATTGCACGGCTGACAATTTGAGAAACATCCGCAATCTGCATCGCCAAATTTCTTGCCTTGGGGCTGTTTCCGAAGTCTGTCCAAATCTTTTCAGCGTGTTTGGACAGTAAATTCGCTGCGCGATGATTCGGTATACTGTACTTCAGATGCTGCAAAAAATACATAAAAGGCACTGCACTGCTTCCTGAATATCGGAATGCGGCTACCATGGATTCGCGCGACTATCTTTTCGTGCCTATTCACAGGGCTGCCTTGAAAACTGTAGACGTAACAGCGCGTAACAACGAGGTCTAAGAAAGGAACACACAACACCGGACGAGCGCTGACTCGCAGCGCTCGTCCGGTGTTGTTTAATGCGGTGTTTAATAATGAGAACAGAAAACAGGAAAACGTAAAAGGTACACTCAACCACGCACGCGTCACCCAGACTGTCTCGTCACAATGGGGCTTCTGCAATCAACGCATCACCTGGTTGAGGGGCATGGGAGTTTCTCCATCCAAGAAAAGTGTTGACAGAAGGAGGACTGTTGTCATTCCTTACCTGCACAAGGTACCTCATAATTTAAAAAAAAGAGAAAAAAAGTAGGAAGCCGGTATGGTATCCCGGTTGTGTTTTCCGCGCCCCAGAGAATCAGCCAAGTTTGTTCGAGGGTCAACTTGAAGACAGAGGGGCTACCAAAAAACAGTCGTAACAAAAAGCATGCCAAATCGTTTGTGACTTGTACTTCGGGTGTTTTATACAGGATGCCCCTTTCTTCTGGTAAGGCCTATCGTGGATAAACCGGTAGATGCTTCAACGACAGACTCAGGGAGCACAACAATTCTCCGAGAGCCACGGTCGGCAGGCATCTATCGGTGCACTGTGGGACTTGCAAGTGCAAACCATCCTTCAATGAGACCACTATGTTAGGAAGGCACCGATATAAGGTGACGAGAGAAGTGATAGAGGCCTTCCCCATTGTTAATTACGAAGCGCAATGAGTCAGTACGCCATCGGTGGCGTTATCAGAAATAATCGGGTTTTTTTTTTTTTACTATGAATGTGGGAACAAGTGATAGCGTTGATAGCAACCCCGTTCTGGCGAGACAGTTCGGGTGGCGCATGCGTGGTTGAGTGTGCCTTTTATGATTTTTTTGTTTTTTTTTGTTTTCACTATTAAACATTTAGCTGCGAGTCAGCGCTCGTCCTGTGTTGTGTGTTCCTTTAGCCTCGTTGTTACACCTGTTGAACTTCCAACTATATCGTTTCAGCTGGGTCCAGACGCAGGGATGCCAAGCGAGCTCGGGCTTTCGCGTCCTGCCAGCACGCGCTCGTGCAATGCAAGCATGTTCAGGGCCACGCGCTCGTAGCATCGGCTGCGTCTGGACCCAAGCTGAAACAATTAGCCGAGCTCTCTACCGTGTTACTGCCTTAAACCTTTGTAAGATACATTTACAGCGAAGACCTTATCTGGGGGCAGGAAGCGCTCGTTTACGAACCAAAATTTAACGAAGCAACGTGGCTTCGCCAGCTCGGCCTGTCAGGCTGAAAGCGTGGGCACTTCTTGCCCGAGTCCTCGTGAGCAAAGAGGGGCGGCTGTGCAACCGCTCTTCCTTGCAAGGATGCTCCTATACCAGCTAAAATATTTATCGTATTCATAAAGTCGCGCGCACACTGCTGATACATCCTACAAAAGACAGTCCGCAAATACCGGCGATTTCCTTCCTTGTATGACGGGCCTGCCCCGGTAGTCATACAAAAATTGTCTGCAGATATGCTCGAAGCATGCATGTATGAAGCAAACATACTTCGAACACAGATCAGGCGTGTCCCTGGATAATAATGCCATCATGTTTGCAGATAACACCTTGTATTTTGCATGATGCATAAGGCAGTGTGACTGGTGCTTTAGTTCTTGGGAGATAACGTAAGTTGCTTGTTTCGATGGATTCGCGAACGTCATCTCGGAAAAGTGCATAGCGTACAATGCAGACACGGTCGTCGTTCAACGCGAACAGCTGTTTTCATACTCGTTTGTTGAGTCATACAACGAATCGTCAGTTGACGATGGCCAAACAGCCGTCACAGCTGATCAAGCCCGTCTATAGACGCCATCCGCCAACACGACGATGCTACGTCCCAAGCGGAAAAACAAACAAACAACAAACGAACAGCCCCCAAAGCAACGACCTGAACAGGAGCTTCCTTCCTGCTCCCGGATCACTCACCTCTGCACGTCCCGCTGGCGGCGTCGCACGACAACCCGAAATCCTTGGCACAGGGCTCGTCGGCCGAACACGACTCTCCCGTCTGCTTGGCGCACATCAAACCACACGGCGGACACCGGCTCGTCTTGGCAGTCCTGCCGGCGGGACAGGCGCCCACGTCCGAACCACAAGCACAGGTCATCGCGGGAGGAGATCCCGTCGCGTCCCCCACACTAGAAGACAGGAGCGTCGCGTCGGCGGGCAGCGCGTCCACTCGGCAAGCCGCCAGGAGAAGCAGCAGTGTCATCAGGCAGCCAGATGACAGCATGGTCAACTCCCTCTGGGACCTCATGGCGGACAGAGACGTCGATGTCCCACTACGGTATCAGGACGGCCAGGATGCGCGAGAACGTGGGACGGCGACTCCACGCCGCGTTGTACGGGGAACAAGCGGTTAACTCGTCCTAAGCCTCGTCCGGTTTTGTTGGGCGGCTTCGGCGGAGCATCCAACTGCCAGCTTGGCTTGCCGGTCCTTGACTAGTCATTCCTCCTCTGGAGATTCCTTCGGACGCGGCGTGGAGAGGGCGGCGCTGCCGGAGAACTGGTTTCAACTCTCCCCGCGCCTGCTTCGTTGGAAAGCCTATCTCTTCCCCGTCGCTCGCCCTCGCGCGGCAGCTACTTCCCTTGCCCGAAACTTGCGAGTACTTCGTTTGCATTCGGTCCCTTTTTATTATTTATTTATTTTTTTTTTTTTGGGGGGGGGGGGGGGGCGAGTTTGCTGTCGCTTCGGAGCTTCCACTTGAAAACGGGCCCCCTTTGCCTCAGTGGACCTGCGATGTAGTGCCGTGCAACGTACTTTCAGCTCATGTCGCCGAGAGCGCTAGTAGTGAGAGAGCAGGGCCAACCAGGTAGGACAACTGTGCGCGTCTGGTGGAAAGGGAAATGCGCAGGGCCGACCTTTTATCTCTTGTTTTGGTCTGAATCCCTCCCCTCCCGGTTGTCTTATTCTTTTTTCTGGGTGTTTCGGAAAAGTGTAACAACCAGGTCGGTGGCTGCTCCTTCATTTTATTCTTCGTTTTGTTTTTGTTTTACAAAAGAGGTTGGGGCAAAGAAACAACTGCAGTGCAACAGGTTATTTTGCGAGGATTCGAGGTTACACCACACGCTTTAATGGCCGTAAAGATGCGGCGAAACGCTCACAGCTGGCTCCGGCGGCAAGAGGACACACGAGATTGTGAAACATTTCTCAACCACCCTCCCATTCGCCGTCCAACTGAAATTCGTTGAATAAAATAGTTACGATCGTAGCGGATACCACAACCACTCCGACTGTGAGTCGAGCCATGGTCAAATAAACTCGGTTTTATTCCCTTTCACAGCACTCTCACCCCACAACACAGCTGCTGAAAACAGAGACAAAACAAAAGAACACCTCCATTCTTCGCAGCATAGATATAAATGGAATAAATTAAAAGGCTCGTAAAATTCCCGAGTGTCTGCTGGAGAGCCCGAGGTCTGGCAGGACTTGAGTAGCCGGGCAGTCTTCCTGCTGTTCCAGCGGACAACAGGCGGACCACACCAATACCACACCACCTAGAAGGCAAGGCCTTTGCCCCAAAACGTCACCATTAGTGGTTCCACGCAGCTAATGTACCCTTCACGCCAGCGTCAGTACCTTCGCCAGTGTCTCGCAACGATGGCGACGCTTGCACGCCGGCGATGCCAAAGAAGCACGCGTCTGCCGCTCTGGTCGAGCTTCGGCGTGTTTGTCGCTCGGGGACTCATTAACGATGACGTAACGAGCAGGCCTTGTCTCCTAGGTCGCCTTGCAGTCACACCCCAGCGTCCAGTGACCAAGAGGCTATGGTCACACGGACTTCCCGGACGCCGCGTGCCATGCTTGGTCCGACCAGTCCGGAATGTGGCAGCCATTCTGCTGAAACTGGTCCCTCGTGATGCACTGGCTGTGCACCGCATCCGTGGCCCCGTAGATGGACGCTGCGAGTGACACCAGGGGGCACACTTGAAGGGTTCCCCTCCTCACAGTCAAAAACAAAAATAGACCTTCAATGACTGTGGGGCCCGCGTCGCCTCCTGACGTCTGCTGCAGACGGTTCTATACAGCCAGTTCCCAGAATTCCCTTCGGCGCCACGTTTAAACCGTTAAAAAAATCGCCTCCTGCGAGCTGCCAGTCTTTGTCTAATGGGCTGCGGAACGCGTTCTGGGCATGCGCAATAGCCCTCTTCTGCGGAATATCAGATTCTGCGCATGCGTCCACAGCCCAGTGACTCGGCAGTTTTCAGTTTTTGCCTGGGTGATAATCGGTGGAAAGCAGCATAGGGCGCTGCACGTTTTGAATAAAAGGTCTATTCCTTTAAAGGGATGCTTGGGAACCGATATCTGAAGTTGCACGAAATGTTAAGTTAACAGGCGTTTTATTTTTCCGTCAGCGGTGGAGTGACGGAGGGAGACCGAGAGAAAAAAGCTGCATGATGGCAGCTTGGCATGTCCTCGGCCCCCCATCCTCAGCATTCGGCAGCAGTAGCACAGAAAACAAAAACAAAAAAGAAAAATCTCGTGTAAAACATATTCACCAGAAAAGAATGCGCTACACGCAAAGCACAGTTCAATACAGAAAAAGATGCGCTATGCATTTATGGTGGTATTGTCTAAAAGGTAAATATCATACATTTGTTACACAGTCATGTTAGAGGGTGCGCACGCTCGAAGGTACCTTAAGCTGACATGCGTAAGCAGTTGGATGTTTTTGGTGTGAAGTAAGTTTAGCAGCCTCAGGTAGTGTATTTGCATGTCATTACCGCTCGCCATGTGTTGTTTTGTTATTTTGTAGCATCCAGTACTCCAGTGTTACGGGTAGGATATGCGGTTACCCTGGTGTTAAAGATGCGAGTCCCAGAAATTTACGAGCATTCTTTTCTACATGCGATTTATAGGTTATACAGAGTCGATAATTGATAGATGACACCACCGTCATGGCATTAGACTCAGGCTCCTGTAAAAGAGTGCGCTGGGATGGCCATAAGGAACACCAGCAAACGTTTCTTGAAAACTTCTTTTGAAGGACGAGCGGCTTTACTTAAATTAGCATTTGTTGTATTTCCCCGGACAAGCTTCCCGGGACCGCACTATACCTAAAAATGCTGCCCGTGCAAAGCGGATGGAGATCGGATTATTATATTTCTTGGAATGACCACCGCCGATTGAGGCCAAAAGCGCCAGAAGCCTTCCGACGCGCGCGAGGCCCCTGGGATTACTCGCAACGGAACTGACGACAACAAACCGCAACGGAACTGACGTCAACAAGTCGAGCTGCCGACGCACCACAGCGCGGGAAGAAAGTTGCGCTTGGAATAATAGTAGACGGATGCGCCCGTCGCGTTGGAAGTTTGCCAACTAATCCAGCCAAGTTAGCTGCGCACTACCTGCCAGGCCACCCGGCCACCCCCAGTCCACACTTCTGCACCTGCGTCGTAGCGACGGCGGTGACTTTGGCGTGTGGGTTTTTCGGAGTTCGGCGATTTCTTTCCCGTCCTGGTACTTTGGCCATGACGACGTTCGACAGCAGCGTTCGCAACGTCGCATTTCCGTTTCGACGTCTGAAGAGGTTCGCACGTCGCATATCCGTTTCGTCGCGCCACCACGCGGCGTGAGCGCACGCCGGAGCTACCGAGGTGGGTCAGAGCCAACTTTGGTGGCTCACCATAGCCGCGTTCTGCGTACTACAGGCTGGTTGTCGTCACGAAACGAGCTTTCAAAGAACTCACCAGGTGCACCTTATGAAACACGCACTCAGCAATCATAATACACTTTAGACTACCTTATTGTGCTTCTGGCACCGTCATGCAAGAAGCCATCTCGTGTGCTGTAAGTATCAAAACGACGAAGAATTTAGATTCTGTTTTTCTTGGTTCAGCATCCCTTTAATGAGGTCTTTCCAGCGACGCCCGGCCTGCGGCTTGCTGTTACAAACGCAAAAATTAAAGCGCGTATAAACTTTGGTCGGTGCATTGTTGTACTGTGATGCATAAATTTCCGTAGAACTACGTGTGGGTGGCGCATGAAATGTGAGAGGAAAGAGGGGGGGGGGGGGCGGGGGGTGACAGACAAGAGGCAGTGAACTGACGTCACGTGACCAATACACCAATTCGGGTTTCCCGCGAAATTCGGCGGATATTTTGATGTCACGTGACCCGCCGCTAAATTAAGCGGGGAAACTAAATTTGTGTATATTTCACGTGACAAATTTCCTCGCAAAATTTAGAAGGGAAACTGAGTTGGAGTATATATCACGTGACGTCAGGTCGCGTGACATCAAATTTTCCGCCAAATGTAACGGGGAAGCTGAATTGGTGTATAGGTCACATGACATCAATTTTCCCGTCGAATTTAGCAGGGAAAAACAAAGGGGTGTAAGGTCACGTGACAAATTTTCGAGCCAAATTTAGCGGGGAAACATAACTGGTGTCTGGTCAGGCGACGTCAATTTTCCCGCTAAATTTAGCCGAGAGACTAAATTTGCGCATAGTTCTAGTGACGTCAGGTAACGTGACATCAATTTCCTCGCCAAATTTAGCGGGGAAAGTGATTGAAGACACGTGACATCAATTGAAGACACGTGACCCTACCTCATGAATGACCTATACTGGAGAGATGTCACTCTTCCGTGACCAAGTTTTCGTGACATCGACTTCCCAACTTTGCACCCCCATCCAAGCTAAATAAAAAAAAACGTAATTCTACGTGTAAAAACAAAAAAACTGGGAAGATATCAGAAAGCATAAGAGAACACTTTTTCACCACCTGCAATTCTGTGTAACTGTGATAAAATTCCATTGCGAATTCGCATCTACAGGGTGTCACAAAAGAAAATTTACGTTGTTTTTTTTTTTTAGCGCAAAAATAAACTAGGCATCGCCGAACGCTCATTCTCCGTCCAAAGGTAGCGCTAGAGGTCACAACCGGATGCCAAAGTTTCAGCCCGATCCGATACCTTATTCAAAAGTTATAAGTGATTTTCTGCAAATTTCAATGGGAAAATGGCGGCCGACGGAGTTTTCTGAATACATGGGGCTGTATGGCGCCAGAAACCTAAACGGGCAAAAATGGGCTCCATTTTCCCATTGAACGTTTCAGAAAATCACTTATAACTTTCGAATAAGGTATTGGATCGGGCTGAAGCTTTGGCATCTGGTTGTGACGTCTAGCGCTACCTTTGAAGTGCGCAGCAGAATGCGCGTGCTTCGGCAGACGTGTGCCTGAAGTGCTTGCATTGGCTGCTTGGCGGCTGAAACAAAATAACAACCCTTTTTTGCGGTAAAAAAAATTAAATTTTCTTTATGACACCTTGTATATCGTGCTTAGTTTCATGTGTCGTAATTCGTGAAGGGCTGTTTGTACTCCAACGTCGACGAACGCAACGCGTTGGCGCGGACCGACGCTCGTCGGCCACAGCGCCACGTCACGCCGCACCGAGAAGCGCCCGAACGACAGTCTTTACATTCCAGGGCCCCTAAACTCGTGAAACACAAAGTTGGAGCCGAAAGTTCGCAAAACGCGCCGGAGTAAATGTCGGCAAAAAAAAAATATGAAAGCCGTTTACAACTCTCCGTAACGCCGAATGAGAGCGCAGCTCTTGAGGAGGAGGGGAAGGCACGGGGGGGGGGTGCCACGTGACCTCGGGGGGGGGGGGATTCACGTGACCTTACGGTTACGCCGCCTAGCCGGAAACGGGCGCCTCAAGAGCTGCGCTCTAAAAAGCGCGAGGTCATTGTTGTGATACGCGAATCTGTTCCTCCGTCAACTTCGGCCCCAACTTTGTGTTTGACGAGTTTAGAGGCCCAGCGTAGACCAGCGCGCCCCGACGAACTGCCTCACTTTACGCACGCTCGTCTCCGTGGCCACCGGACCCGTCTTTACACCCTATTTCCGCTTCCTGGTCGGTACCAATCATGCAATCGGTCTGTAGTAGTTCGCCCTCGTCGTGTATACAGTCAAGCTTCAAAACAGCGATTCGGGGCAGTGGTTAGCAGTTCTAAAAACAAGCAGATGATAGGAGATAACGAGTGCAAGCCAGCACTTTAGTTTCTCTAAAACGTCACACAAATGTCGACGGGAAAAAATCACAGTATCGTTTCCGTTGAAGTTAGCCGCTTGACAGGTTCGCCGGAGATTCCGCAGGGATGCTTCGATGAAAGCGATGCACTCGATATTCCACAGCGACCTCAGAACACAAAAGCAGACAGCGCTCCAATACGAAGTATTCACTGGACGCCATATTTGTGGGTGCTGTTTAAAGCGCATGCTCAGAACGAGCTCACATCAATAGGCTGCTGACCGGACTCTTGATGGTGCGGAATGCACGTTGCAAAAGAACTGTGGAAGCTCGCCATCAGCACGCGTCAGAATTCGCGCACACAGATATGGCCGCCAGTGAATACTCCCTATACACCTTTTTCTTACATTTTCCAGCACCGAGTGCATGCTACGGGTGCGGTTAGCGACGCGTTGCACGTGCTGGCGTCTGCAGTAGTATCTGTTCTAGCAAGTCCAAAACAAGTTTTGCTTCGCACGCGCGTTCGTCAAAGCCTTATTATGATTATTTGCTTCGAATCTTTTACAAGAGGAGGGCCAGCGCGCGCCGACCATATAATTACACTTCCAGCGTTCTCCTCGATGTTTGGGTATTTTTTTAAAAAAAGAAGGTCTATTGGGACGTTGTCGGCTTTTAAAGCATCAACCCCGGCCGATTGAGTAGAAGGCTCTCCGCTTTTTAAAGACGTTGCCATGGCAACAATTATCGCGTTCATTTAGGCTTAGGGAATGGCCAGAATCGAAAGACTATCTTAAAAATGCGGCGAAATCATTGCTTATGCTTTGCGATTTAAGTGAGGTAAGGCAAAGCGAAAGCCTCCTGCACCATTCGTTGCTGACTAACGCGCCCGATATTGCAGCTACAACGACAAATTCGTTCCAAAGCGAGCGGCGCTCACTCACCGGGGCACCGCCATGTTTCCCCGCATCCCTACTGAGCCAGTCACGTGATTTCAAAATCCCTCTCCCAGGGTACTGAGGCTAACCCTAGCCGCGGTTAGCACTTCGAGCAAACGGGCCCAGATATTCATCACCGCATACCACCGCCGGTCATCGTGAACAAAACCACGCGGACATCAGCGTCGCTCCGCACTCCGACGGCTAGAGACGGAGTGCTACACAGTAAAAGCGCTTACACCTTTCAGGTGTAAATGGGGTGCCGTAGCAACTTACACCTCGGCTACACCCTTTTATCACCCTTAAGCTTAGTAATACACCCTCATCATTTTACCGAAAAAGGTGCTGCTTTCGTGTTACATCCTCCATTTTGGGAAGGGTGTAAGAAGGGTGTAGAAGAGGGTGCTAAATAATATAAAATGGTTTTGGAAAGCTTATATATGGATATCTCCATAAATGTGTGTTAGATTTCTGCTTGAAAAGCAAAGGTTGTTAGCAGCCTAGTTTTTTTTATAATGTTACTTGTAATTTATGCAAACAGCTGATAATAAAGTGCCTCTTCTGCATAAAATTTTTATGTTTGCAAACAAAATTTTATATATGGGTTGATATTTAATTTTCTTAGAAATTACTTCATGCTCAGAAATTGGAAACCAGGGAGAAATGCTCACTACTAGCATCTTTTACAAATATTTATTGATGGAATTGTAGCAGCAAGCAAATCAGTTAGTCTCGAGTTTATATCTTACAACACAACATAAAATCAAAATATAATAAACATAGGCGTAGACTACGGTGGGGGGGGCGAACTATCAGGAAGAGACCCCCGCCCCCCCCCCCCCGCCCCCAAGCCATGATCCTTACCGAGATGCTGTTTGCGTGCCATGTAACGAGCTTCTAGTAGTGGCATGTAAACAAAATAACGCACACTGCGACGCCCCCCCCCCCCCCAAAGAACTTCTCAGCCTGCCCCCCCCTCCCCCCCCCCGGGAAAATGGAAAGTCTACGCCGCTAATAAATATGTTTGACAAATATTCATGACATGCTGCTAGAACCTATGACATGACCATGTCAACCTAAGCGAAATATTAATTCGAGAATATGAGGACATGCACAATTACTCACAATATAAAGACGCAGAACCCATAATAAACCAGTCCCGACATTCCCCCATACCAAAATGGTTCGCGCAGGTCGTCCATGGCAAACTCTATGGCAGGCTATCACCCCCACAGCCGAGTATGGTCAGCCATATAGAAATCCATAAATACAGCTACAGCCAGCCATAGAAAAGTTCATGGCCCTGAGTCTAAAGACTGCTAAAGACTCAGGGTCATGTTTCAATAACAATAATAATACATAGCTACTATAAAGAAAAATAAGGTTGTGTTTTTAACTGTGTGTTCAGGGACATCCAACTGGTCTTCGCTGGTAATTCAACAGAACACACAACCAGATCGCTTGCGCGCAGACACGCGGTTAATCGTTTTGAGGCCATGATGCAGGTGAGCTATACGGCGCAGGCGGGACATGAGTATGAGGCCTAAATTCATGTCACGATAAGCGAAATAGTAGGAACTAATATTTGCACACTTAACTTTTTAGTTAGTGAAGATAAACACATGGTTGTAATTAGAAATCCACTCAGCTTCATCTAAAGCCAATAAACAAGTCAATTTTAGACAGAATTTAAAGCCCGTGATAAACAAAGGGGGTGGGGTTATGATCTTTTCATTCACGTTTGCGGACCGCCAGCGTTGCGGCCCGTTACACAAATAAAACCTTTAATGCACCCCCCCCCCCCCCGCACTCACCCCGTGCTTCAAATCCTTTCTAAAATTGACCGATTTACTGGTTTGGGGTGACGCCCATCGAGTTTTTTTGGAACCATGTGTTTAGTATTGACTTATTATAAAGTTAATTGCCAAATTTTAGTTAATTATTAGACTTTTCGTGACGATTAATCCTTCTGTATCATGTCCCCCTGGCTGTGTAACTCGCCTGCCCAAGCTGCATCATCCTACCTTTCATGGCTTCTTAAAAAAATGAAAGCCGTTTACAACTCCCTGTAATGCCGAATTGGAGCGCAGCTCTTGAGGAGAAGGAGGGAAGGGCACTGAGGGAGGATATACCAGGTCTGCTATCCTCCTCCGCCAGGTCACGTTATCACGGAGGGGAGGGGGTCACATGACCTCGGGGGTCACATGACCTGGGGGGGTCACATGACCTGGAAGGTCATCTGAGGTCACATGACCTGGGGTCACATGACCTCGAGTCACACGACCTTACTGGCTACGCCGACGCCGCTCAAGCCTGAAACGGGCGCCTAAGAGCTGCGCTCTAAAATAAATATGTTCCAATTAAGTTCAGACACCCTGCTTAATTGGAAAGTCATCATACGTCTAAAAGTGACAAGGTTTCACATGGTGCTTTGTACAGACCAAGTTTTGACAACAAAATTGCTCATGTCATACTAACATTTTAGCCTTATTACACAGAAAAAGCTATAAATACTCTGAATATATATATATATATAATAAAAGTATTATGTTTATATAAAACATATTACTAGACACGCCAAGAAAACGGGTTTACGAGAAACTTTCAAAAAAGATGTAGCGTATATACCAATGAATAATGTCTCATCAAAAATACAAAAATTCATATTGCCAGATGAAGCTCATGAATACATATACTTATATACCATAAAATCTCAAGAAATAGCCCTTTTAAAATCGAGAGAAAATGACGAGTGGGCTAACTTTCGATGTGAAATCAAGAAAAGCTGAAAAAATGCAATCTTTAGATTATGTGTCTCTGTCAAACTTGTTATTGCGGCGAGGGGCAAAGAAGCAAAGATGACTGTACTTACCAGTCAGTAATGTTCGCTTTTATCCCGCGACAGCTAGCTAGATGCATTTACGCCGAGGTAATCAATCATTGATCCGAGCACTACGAATACTAGGAGTGGGCTATCTTTCTGTGTTTAAAAGAAACTAGAAAATCAAGCCAAAAATAGGGGGCGGGTTACCTTTCGGAGATAACGTACCCCTATTGGGATTTTACGATCTATATAAATATAAAATACTTTTTTTTATCTCCAACCAGTCATTTTTATTTTGGTAATAATTCGAAAATGCACCCGATTTCTCCATGTGCTCCAAAATTTAACTTCGTGGACGTAGTTGTATGCTCTAACTTAGACAGAGCATTTTCTAAAAATGCATAATGATGTTTAGTTCATCTATCCCACTATCTCCTGACACTTGCTTTCCTTCTTCCCCCTGCAGACACCTCTAAGCCAGGGACCTACCTCCGAGCCAGGCAGTGTAGTTCTCCTTGCACGGGGGTGAGTGGAACAAGAAGGAGCTGAGGTTCATCTTGCGGGCGTACGTGGGGTCCCTAACCAGCTGCTTGAGCTCCACCGCCAGCCGGTGCTTGAAGCCGGGCATCATGGACGTACCGCCCATGACCACAATGTTCTGCGACAGCGCCTTCCTCGCGTCCATTGGAGCCTGATGCGGAGGGGCGGCCGTCAAACCTACACGCGGCCGACCGACACAGCCGTCGGCGACAGCGAGAGCATGCGTGCATGCACACACACGCACACTCTCTCATTCACATTCACACTCGCAATCTCACTCACACTCCTGCTCTCACTCAATATCTCACTCATTCACATTCCCTCACTCACAATCTCATTCATTCACATTAACTCACAATCTCACTCATTCACATTCTCACTCCCTCACAATCTCACTTACTCATGCTAACTCTCACACACAAACTCACCCAAATTATCGCCCATTATACTCCCTCACAGTCTCACTTACTCGTGCTCACTCTCCACTTACTCGCACCCACATTCTCACTCACTCATGTTCTCACTCATCCTTGATCATTCTAATTCACACTCTCATTCACTTACACCCTCACAAACTCACACTTTTGGCCTTGAGCGGTATGGCAATCCATGAGACTTCAAAATTGCATTAACCGGTAATAAATCGGGAGAAAAGGTGGGCGTGCTTAGCTCACGGATGTTCGGCTTTGCTTGGATCTTGCTCAAACCGGAAAGGGGCCAAGATGCCCGAAGGAATCAGGTTGCCCAAGAAATAGGGCACCCTCAATGTGCACTACGAAATTGTCCCAACAATATAACAGCTCTGAGGTTATGAATACAATCGGACCTCACAACCACCAAACTGAGATTGTGCCCTAGCGCGGCCTACATGTTTAGGAGGTCGTACACTGGCAAACGCAAGCCGAGATTGTAATGACGCAAATGGCAAACAGACCGAACACCCACCTTCAGGATGGAATCCAGAAGAAGCGTGGCAATGGACTTCATGTCTCCGTCCAGCTCAAAAGTATCTCAGCTGCATACTCTCTGAAGAGGAGGAGAGGTAAGAACGGCAGCTTAGGATCACAGAGTAGAAGCAATCTACTTCAAAAGTCTCTATCCCACTGGAGTAGCAAACATGTCGTGTGTGTCACACCTGAGACAAGGTATCAATAAAAGGCTTGCAAGCACAACACTATACTACCTAGCACAATAAAATTAAAAACGTAAAACACTTTGTGAAGAAGTTGAGTCTATACTCCGTTCACCGTTAAGCTGAGACTGCAGTCAATGCCACAAGCATGAGAGCTCAAGGTCGCTGCTTTGAATCGTTCTTCAGCAGAAAGAGCACTCGCGCTAAAAATGCACGTCTCAAAGCTAGGAACGCGGAGTTCCTCGCGCTTGTAACTTTGGCTGCAGTCTCAGCTTAAGGGAGAAGAGAGTACAGAAACAGACATTCTCCATCAAGATGCTACTGACACGAAACACAATGAACCTTCTAAAACTGTGTATACCTAGGCAGCATACTGGACCAGCTTGTTGCAGTAAAAGTCCCATGGCACAAAAAATACCCTTCAATGTTTTTAGAGCCTTTGTTTTTAAATAAAGAAAACTTTTTGCCCACATATTTTGCACATTTGCTCTATGGTATTTGCTTCTGGGCAAGGCCGTGTGCACAGCAGGAGTGAAACGTTTTGGCAGTTTTGAATGCGTCCCCATCATCTAAATTGAACTCGAGCCATTGAATCTATCGAAGAATGGCAAGACGAAAAGGCAACCGAGCATTCGTCCTTGCGAGAGAAAAATACTGAGCCACCCTTCCGGGGCCATGTTCACGAAATCTAAGATTTACGGATAAATAAGAATTGCAGAAATATCTACCAATGGGAGTTGACAGAATGTTTCTAGATCCATCAACGAATGCAAAACGCCTGGTTGTAACAATAGGGACGTTCACTGCGTCGCGCTTGAGAGGCAAAAGCACAGACCTTACGGATCCCGGAATGGTGAGGATCTTGTCCCCTTCCAGCGGGTACTGGACATCCAGGCGGAGGCTTGGCGGCTCCTGGACAGCAGGGACACACAGTGACAACGGTCATCCGTTACAGGTAGCTCACTTCAATGGCGGCCTCTATCAAAAAAGTACAAGTGCCTCCGTTGCTGACCTTAAACGAAACGGAAACCTTCGAGGTTCAAACAGAGTGCTTAGCACATATAAATTTCGCGAATCTACTTCCACGCATGGCCAATTACTATGTCGGCCTAGCGCTTCCCTCGAAAACACAAACAAATAAGTCGTGTTTCTTGTCGTCCCCATGAATTTGGTTTTGACTTTAGGCTTTAGGGGTACGAAGGTTGTGTGCCCTCACCAATACAAAATTTTTTAAAGAAGTTGATAGAGCGAGTTTGTTTTATTTTAAAGTTAGCCTACTTCAAAGCATTTCAATGTCTACCTCAACTTCGGATTACGCAGAGTGGGCCGTACTAAATTACGAAAGGTTAGGTGCTTCGCGAAATGACGTAAGAAACCAGGGAGGCAGTAGCGCACCGGAACGTTTTCAGCTCCGTGGCTCCGAGCGAAACCCCAGACTTGGAGTTGATGTCCCCGGTCCATTGTAGTCACAAAGCAGGTGCGCACTATAGTGCCAAAGTAAAACATAATGTAAGTTATAAAAATTAAAAACAAAAAAAACTAAACACAGGTGTTTAAATTGACAAAAATAGTTTGACAGACAAATGCCCCGAGAACTCGGAGCCCACCAAGACCAGTAATACGCCTGTGTTGCATGTGTTTTTTTTTCGTGGCTCACCAGTATGGGCTTGGTGCAGAACAAAACCTAGCACTGTAGTTTTTATGACAACTTTCTAACTGTGAAAGAAAATCCTACAAAGAAAGCAGTAATTGCTCTTTTGTGTTAGCTGTGTTGCAGTCTATGATATATATCAACACCTGTAACAAAAATATGTTACAGGTGTTGATATATAGAATCATTCTCATTTAAGTTCTCCAACCCTGAAAATGGCAAGCAATGTTATGATGTGTCGCAGTTTTTGACAAATGAGGCACCAAGAACAGCTTCACATATACTTGAGTGAATCACACACTAAAGCAGATGCACATAAATTGACTAAACATCCCAGGCAAAGCGTTAAAAAAAATGCTTGTTTTGAAATTGATTGAGAGTAAAAACCATTAATCCGGAGATTGCTTTACGACACTGCCTAAGAACCAAATGTATGCGTAAAAGAGAAATCGCTCAGCAAGGAGGAACACTTTATGTTTACCTTTAACATCTTCCAGAACACTCTCTTTCATAGGCTCTGAAAAAAGATAAATGATACAGAATAAAATAAAATGCTGTAAAAGATAAAATAACTTCTGCCACCAAAATAATGTTGAAAATGTATTGACACGAGATGGGTGTAGCAAACATTTGCTTCCCGATGCATAAAAAAATTTCATGCAAACTCCCAGATCAATTGAGCAAATGGCAGAAAGGAAAACATTCCATGTGCAGCATGCTCTGCTACAATTTGATGTTTTTAATACAATATGCCAAGCATGCACACCAGTACACAGACTTTGACATGCTTTTGGTATCAACCCTGTTTCATTCAGGCTTCAGTGCTTCAGCCTAACAGTCCCCAGCATGGCACATACCCCATAAAAACAACAGTGCATCTTAAAATAAAAAAATAAGAAAAAAAAATCCACATTTTTGTGACTTTTTTTTGTGGGCTAAACATTTTGCGAATTTCGGAAACCTTGAGGTTTCACAAATAGTATACGGGCACAAAATTTTGCGATTTGGAGTGATATGCTTCATATTCATTAACATGGGGTTGGTTTACTCACAAAACCAATCGTCCACAATAATTTTCAAATTGAAATGGTGTTCTCGCTAAATATAAGTCATTTAGAGTAGGTAATATAGCTAATCACTCTCAATTCCTTCTCATAACCCTCTTTTACCAAAAGTCCCAAAAAGAGCATGTTAGAAGAAATAGTAACCATTCCTTAACAACCCCAGAATGTACATCTAAAGGTGGTTCTTAAAATAAATTCAATTTCATAGTAAGCACTTTCGCACATTTTTTCGAAAGCCAAGCTTCCGTTCAAATTGAATTTTGCACACAGTACCTTGGGATTTTCCTGGGATGTGTAAGCATGAAAATAAAGACACAAAAATTGAATGGAAAAACAGGGCAGACCGGATGGCATGTCGGCCCTTTGTAGGAACCGCACAAATCAGTTTCTTAAAACCGACTGCGATGTAATTCAGGGGAAAGGTGCAATTAGATGGCACTTTTTTGTTATGTTATAATATTGAAGGATAAGTTCATCTCAGTAAAAATGACGCAGGAAAAACAAAAATGTTTCTATGAGCTAAGTTTAGTTTGCATGGAACTATGAAATGCCATGGTGGGCCACTCAGGTGTTTATTCTGGCAAAATGAAGGGGATAAAATAAAAACGAATTCCGGACTCTTTTCTGTCATAACAAGCGCCACAACGGGCCAGAATGCTATTTGGCGATTCCATAAAAAAGAGGAAACAAGATTTCACAAGAAACAACATGCAGTAAAAAGATTTTTTGTACGTTAACATTTATACAGAAAAGTTTTTGCTGCATCTGCTAGAGAAATGAAAGAGGCCCTATGTGTATGCTGCCATTTCTTCTCCAGGCCACGAGACGGTGCTACTCAATTGAATCTGCAAAGGACGCATGCTATGCGGAAGGCAATGGCTACACAATGTCATTCTTCTTAACAGCGTAAACTTGGCTTTCTTACTTGCATGGCAGCTGACACAAAATTGTTAACTAAAAATCCCCCCCCCCCCTTTCCCCCAAAAGAAAAAAAAAGAATCAACACGGACCGGACAAGATCTCTCCGAGAGTGAAGTCTCCGGGGGTTGGTCCGCTCACTTTGGCCGACTCCATCAGCTCCACCTCGATCCTCCTGGCAACAGACACCAAGAAAGAAAGCTCTAATTTCCCTAAACAGACACAAAATGTTGCCACAGTACTCTCAACAAAGCCGAGAACAAAGAAGCGCAGCCCTTAGGAAAACAGCCACCAAACCCAACAGCGAGGAACGGCGCTGCGTATGAGTTCCAGAAGGTTGAAGGAATGGTAAGGCGACTGAAGCTTGTGTCATCTACCACGGCGTTTGAGTACTGGTCACATAAGGACCTCATCACTTTTGTCAACTCAGGTTTTGCAGTCTTGATTGTGTAGAATCTCATTTTTAGGAATCAAGATCATTCAGAAGAAGTGCTCGCCAGTTCAGAGTAAAATTAAATGTAGAATAAATTCTAAAAAAAAAACAAGACATTTGTTATGTTTGGGGGCTGGTTAGCCTTGGGTGCGAGGAATGACTCAACAAGTCGGCGGCTGAATATGATCAACTTTATTGTTCCACTATGAATGAACAGAACCACTTCACTTACGCACCTGGTCAAGAGAAGAGCTATATGTCCTAAGCTCTGCACCAGTTTACGTCAAGTTCCAAGTCAAAGGATTACTTACCGCCCTTGGTGGATGCAAGTAATCCTTACTAAGAATCCGTGCACAAGGAATCAACCAGGCTGTTCAGGCTATGTCACAGATTCAGGAGATACTCGCACGCCACCCAGACATAATTAAAGAAAACGTCAATGGTTACACAGGCCCCTTGGTTCACCTGGAACTGGAAGATAGAGCTATCCCCCAAGATTTTGGAGAGATTGTTCTATGCCTTTAGCTCTGTAAGGACCAATGGAAGATGAACTTGATTGTTTGCACCATCAGGGCATGCTGGAACCAATGCAGCATGCTGAGTGGGCCACACCACTTTTGCTTGTACGTATAAGCGACAGCACATTTCATGTTTGCTGTGATTACAGGAGTTAACGGTCAACGCCGTTGACGCAGCGGCGAAGACAGCGTCGTACCGCTCGCCAACGTCGGCCAAAGTGTTCACAAATTTGAGAAATCAAACTGCCTTTTTGATCTTGGATCTGTAGCAGGTATACCTGAAAATGAAGGTTGACGAAGGAACTGCTGCTCCGCTCACTGTTAACATCACCAAAGGACTGTTCAAAGTTAAACGGCTTCCGTTCGGCATTTCCGCCACACCATCCGTCTTACAGCACATGATGAAGACCAGACTGGCTGGAATTCCGGGGCGAGTGTTTACCTCAACGACGTCGTTGTCGGTGGGAAAGGTGCTCTTGAGCACGCAGATTGTCTGGACCAGGTTTTATCGAGGCTGAGCAAGGCAGTTCTTTGCCTCAAGGAAGAGAAGTGCCAGCTTGGCATGAAGTCAGTCGAGTTTCTGGGACACAGAATCGACGCTAACAAAGTGCACACCGCCGAGGAAAAGGTGCAAGCTATCCTTCAGGCACCTTAGCCAACCAATAAGACTTCTCTTCAAGCTTTTCTTGGGCTTCTCGTATCTTACGACCGCTTCTTGGAAAATAGAGTGACTGTCGCTGGTAAGCTGTACGAGCTTTCAGAAAAAAATGCACCCTGGAAGTGGGAGAGGAAGCCCCCAGACTGTACTTTGATGCGCTTAAAAGCATGATTCGCACATCAACAGTGCGCCCATTACGATAAAACCAAGCCTCCTTTGTTGCCTGTAGGTGTGTCACCGTACAATATCGGTGCCGTTCCCACCCAGAAAGATTAACTTGGTAGAGAGGTCCCACATCAGCTTTCGCATCGCAAACGCTGGAATCCGCAGAACAAAAACTACTTCCAGCTCGACAAGGAGGGCTTGGCAGTAGTTTACGGGCTCAGCCTCATTCACCAGTACACCGCCACCCGACAAGTAACCGTTATAACGGATCACTAACTTCTTCTTGGCATCTTGGGAGAAAAGAAACTGGTGCCCAAACTCCTGTCACCCAGGATGATGCAATGGCGTCTTAAGCTGGCCATCTACGGCTACAATCTAGTCTACAGGACTGGGCGACTCCATCGGAACGCTGATGCACTCGGCAGGCTGGCACATCCGGCACAGGTCAACGAACCCTCTTCCCCGGCAGACGCACAGGTCGACGAACGCCGTCCCCCGACAGACGTGCACGCATTGGCTTCCACGCCAAGGTTCGAACTGTCACCTAACAACTAGCGGAAATGACCCGACACGATCCATTGTTGTCCCGAGTGCTAGCCGCTGTTTCAAGCGGACAAGTGCACGAACTGCCAAGGCAACAGTGTTCATTGTACTGCAAACTTGGAACAGAACTTTAGTGCAAGGGAGTTGCCTTATCAGAGGATCCAGAGTGGTCATTCCCACAATGGAAATGAAGGAAGTACTTGACTTGGCACATGCGGGTCACAGAGGAGTGGTAGCCATGAAGGCATGGGCACAAAATTATATTTGGTGGCCAGGTGTGGGCAGCGACATTGAAAAACTAGCAAAAAGTCGTGTAACCTGTCGGCAGCATGAAAAAGCGACGACACCTCGGCACACAATTCACGTGAACTTCGCTGCTGCCCTGTAGAAGGGAAGATGGTACCGATTGTTGTCAACGCATACAGCAAGTGGCTAGGAGCATGCTGCATGCACAACATACAGTCAATCACACTGACTGAGGAATTGCGGAAACTTTTCGCAACATCTGGACTCCCTGAAAGGATTGTAACGGACAATGGCCCATCTTCTGTTTCATCAGAGGTCAAAGACTTCCTGGAGAAAAATGGGGTGACACACATCATGAGTGTTCTGCCCCTTACCATCCTGCCACAAATGCACAAGCGGAAAGGATGGTTTCCAAAACAAATTGGCGTCGGCGAAGAACCAGACAGGGATATCTTCGCGCGGGCTGGCAAGATTTCTGGTTGAACAGCACACTACCGTCTCCACCTCGACGGGCAAAGTATCCGCCGCAGTCACATTCAGTCGCGAGCTTTCCACTCCGCTTGCACGCCTTCGGCCTCCATCGACGGAAAAGGCAGCGTCCAACTGCCGCGGAGGGAGGAAAGTTGCCGTAGCACAATCTGTCTTCATCTGCAATTTCGTAGAAAGCCCAGCTTGGATGGAAGGAACAATAACAAAGATTGGGACACTGGTCTTGGCTGATAAAGTACAAAAACGGAGCGGCTCGTCGACACCTCAATCACACCAAACCCGGTGTCCAGACGGATCAAACAAGAAGCTCTTCGTCGAGCAACACTAACAAGGAGCCGGTAACAAGCTGACAGTGCACTATTCCGGCTCCGTACAACTTGCAGCCATCACCGGAGTCCCCGCGTGGCCCAAGCACAATCGATCAACGACGCCCAAACTTCAAGAAGGAGCAGCAGCACAATCCGACCCGTGCGTCACAGCCACTTCAGACAAACAGGACAAGTCAGCGCTAGCTTTGACTGCGACAACAACACCAAAACACGAATGGCATCCGAACTATAGAAGGAAGGGATGTTATGTCTACAATAACCGACATACCGCTGCCCCAGTTCCCGAGACTCCGCTGAAAATACACACACCCCGTCCCACGGACCTTACACCTACATCCGGATAGAGATTGGGTAACCTGAGCCACGGCACCACACATAGTAGCGCGGTCACGTGGGAAGGTTTCCCCTTTCATCCATAGTAGAACAATAAAGTCATTCATACCCGGCCGCCAACTCGTCGAGTTCTTCCTTGCACCCAGGGCTAACCAGGCCCCAAACGTAACGACTTTAGTGCCTAATTTCTTGTAAACAGCATATAATTGACTTTGCCTTTATTAGCTGGCTCATGCTTCCAAAGAAGCATTACCCACGCTGTCAAGATAAAGGCAAAACTAAAACTGCAGCAGAACAAACTTCCAAACATCCCGTGGCCCATCCAAAAAGCAAACTGCAAGAGTGGGGCTCAAACTCACCTGTGGATGGCCAACCCACCAAGGGGGATGGCCTGCCAAGCGCTGAGGATGCAGACACCCTCATAGATGTGTTGCAGGTTCAGGAACGTGCCCCAGAAACTTTACACAACAAGATACCCGCCTCCGAAAGCTCCCAAACCCAGAGAAAAGAGCTCGACCCTCCAGCAGCGAAGAAGACTCTAACTTTTCAAAGTCACGACTTTGCAAAGGCTACACCTCGAAAGGGCGCTTGTTTCCTATGACCTATGACCTCTAGAAACTCCTAGTTAACGAGAGAGTCAGCACAAAGTGTACCATCCTCGTTTGTTACCGAGCAAAAAATTATGAAGGATTCGAGCCCGAGACACAATCATCCCTGCAACAGCGGTGACAGCTAAGAATTTGTCGACTCTAATGAAAGAAGTCTGCAGAAAGGATATGGGCAGAGCAACGCTCTCATAGTATCCGGAGTCCAAAACGAGGGCCGTGTTGATGCCGAGCGTGTACAGCGCCATCAGGTGGGAAGGAACAAAGACTATCGCTGGAACCTGCGGGGAAAACAAACAAAAACTCGCAAACAAATTCAATAAATAATTATTTTGGGACGGTTCTGTCGGCAACAGCCCAGAACTTAGTCGTTGTTTTAATTAGCTTTGGCATAAAAGGACAGAAAGAGGCAACGAAGGATGCAACGACAAAAGACGACGACAACGAGCAATGTCTGCGACGGAGGGGCCTTCTGTGCGCTTACGGATACAAATGCGAGATTAACAGAACCCGAACGCAGGTTACAAGCATGAAATAGTGAAAGCACGAAGCATAAAGGGACAGACACGAATGTGTCCAAACATCAAAATTAAGCCACAAGTTTGTACACTTCGTTTTTGTGTCTTCGAGTATTGCATACACCTAACCCTCCTTCTAATGGTCATTTCAGGAATCTATGTGCAGAGGCCACTCGGCATTTTACAAGAAACCAGTCTCACTTGGAGGTTGCAGTGATTCGGACAGACAGTTTGGGTGGATAAAGGAGCAAAAGCAATGTATACCCAAGTTGTCACGTATGACACAAACGACCCGGCTAAGCAGCTGTACCCAGCAGCTGCTTAGCCGGTCACGTGATGCGACCTGAAAGGGCAGACTGAATAGACCTGGCGTTTAAAATGCACCAGGCATTTCAATCTCACCTCAAAGTGCTCGAAGAGCACCTGTGCAACCGTGTTTCGGAACAACGTGGGGCACAGGACAGACTCCGCCACCACCACTCTGCGATCCTTTGGATTCACGGAGAGGTACCTAGGGAAGCGGAACACCGTCAACATCAAAAGGCAGTTGGAAGTGTCAAAATAATCCAACACACTATGTACTTCACATTTGCACAGATTCCAGGCCGAGCGTTTATACATAGGTCGTTAGGGCACTTTGGAATCGTCTGCCCCCTTATACCAAAGCATCTCCTTTCTTAATGAGAAAAGCTAAATGTCACTCATCCTCATCGCGAGGAAGACGTGAAACTAATTCAATGGGTGCTGTTTGGCCTGTGCAAATTATACCTGGCCTCAAAAATAGGAAAATACTGCTTTTCTGGGCCCCGTACTATCCACCCTGACACATGCAGCGTGCACGCACGGTTGGAAGTGCAGCTATGACATACTTGAAATACAGTGTGTAGAAAAACTCCTTCAACATGGCAGTAAGATCTTCTTGGCCCCAGTAGTTCCATATGCCTTGAACCTAGAAAGAAAAATTCAAGATGACCCTCGTGCCACAGCTGTCTGCTACGTCAACCCTTCCCCATACATCAACCAAAAGGTATGCCATACCCTCTTCCTCTTCACCGTGGCTCGTCTGAAATGCCAAATATATGCGAGGTGCATCCGCGAGTGCCATTTGAAGGCATGCTGGCACCTAAAGCCCACAATTCATTTTTTGTGCTCAAAGCACTAGCAGATTACTATAGTGTGTTGCAGGTTAGTGGGAGAAGCATTTCTCGCAGAGCCCTCCTCTCTTTCCCCTTTAGCAAAGTGAAAGTGGGAGAGAATGTGAGTGGAAAGAAGGAAATCACCAATCATGGTGAGCACAGGGCTTTGTGGGAGGGACCTGCCCTGCTCTTCTTAAACGACAGATCTTGTTCAGACATCCTTCAAAATATTTTTCAATGGAGTTGCACATATTCAGGGAAAAGCAGGAGTCAAACCGAAACCAAACAACCAGCACGGAGGACTGACATCACGGTTTGGTTGCTTCATTCCGCACCACCAGTACACATCAACATTTAAATCAATGCACGGTGATCATAAAAGTTATGCTTTAGGAATTCTATTATTTATAATAATGAAGATGTGCCATGTCTTCATTATTTAACATTGGCATTGCCCAAATATTCAGGGTTTTGTGACGTCATTGTGCATGACCGAAGAAAAGAGAGAGAGAGAGAAGGAAGCTACGAGCGGCCAGTTCTCGACCCTTCTCAACTGATAACTTCCTTGTGGAAAGAAAATAAATAAAAAAAAGGAGATTTTAAGTTATTTTTTTACGCCACCCTAAAAATCTAGACACACATAAACGTCTCTTCAAGTGACCGTTTAGGCCCGCTTCAGAAGGGGCAATTTCTCCCAGAAACTTGACGTCGCAACACCAGCAACACGGGACACCCACGTTCACACGCAGCAATCTATTGCTGAAATTTGCCATCATCATCATTAAATTTTATTTTTCTTGCACTACTTAGATGCACAGTTATGGGCTATAAACATGATCTTTATACCTTTAAATGGCGTTGAGAATACTAAGTTATCTTTCTGAAACAGCTGATTTCCAAAAAGCTATTAATTTCAAACCAGAACCAGGTCTTTAGTTGTCATCATCACTGGCACGGGGCATAACGTGAAAATATTGCATCCCCGATTGGCTGCTGCTGCTTCAAATGTCTTCGAGTTGCTCGCTTGTTTCGAGCTGGACCCGATCTCAGCAATTTGTGTCGATCTAGGGAAAGCTAAAGAACAACCCGTCAGCAACAACAAAATTGCTGAGAAAGTTGTCTTGTCCAAAGCGGGCCTAAGGCCCACTTCAGACAAGGCAATTTCTCCCAGCAACTTGACGTCACAACAAAAGCAACACGGGCCGCCCGCGTTCACACGCAGCAACCGAATTGCTACAACCTGGCATCATCATCATCATGAATCACACTTTTTAGACACATAGTTACGCTCTATAGACATGTTTTTATTCATTTAAATATCATTGAGAATGCTAATGCATCTTCCTGAAACAGTTGGTTCCAAAAACTATCAATTTCAAAACCAGAACCAAGTCTTCAGTTGTCATGTCATCATCAACGGCACGGGGCATCACGGGAAAATATCGCGTCCCTGATTAGCCTGCTGCCGCTTCAAACGTCTTCGAATTGCTCCGAGTTGCTCGCTTGTTTCGAGCCAGACCCAATCTCAGCAATTCGTGTCGATCTGGGGAAAGCTAGGGAACAACCTGCCAGCAACCCCAAAATTGCTGAGAAAGTTACTCCGTCTGAAGCGGGCCTAACAGTTCTAAATTTCATTGCATGTTGTATGAAGAAAAGGTTTGAAAGGCTGGTTTGCTTGATTGAATCCCGGACAAATGCTCACCGGAGAAAAGCTCACCAGACAAAAGCTCACGGGACAAAATCAATCTCATTTTTTCACCGACCAGACAAAAGCATACCAGGTGAAAATTTCATGTTAATCTTAACGTGATCACGGACAACCTTTGTGCATGCATGCAACACTACAATGCAACGATAAATTAAATCTGACAGGCACATGGCTTGTTTATTAGAGTGGAAAAAGCTTATTTATCGATTGGTTAGAAGCGAATGCAGTCCCCTACTACCTCCAGCAGTCTTGGTAGCTCTCAAAGTACCAGGAACCCCTCGCAAATATTTTTCAGACGTTTCCGGCATACGTTGAGTCAACCAAGCTTGGTCTTATCTTTCGGTGGCCAAAGCTTTGTTCCCAAATCGTTGCTTCTGTGCCTTTTAGGCTTATATGTCGACACCGTTGCATGGAACGGGGTACCAGGGGCTATGTACGACAAATGTTTCGTTTCTCCTAAAAGAAACGGAAGTGACGATATCGCATCTGATTGGATAGAGGCTCCAATGACAAAAGAGGGAACTTTTGTCATTTGAGCCTCTAACCAATCAGACGCGGTATCGTCACTTCCGTTTCTTTTTAATACAAACGAAACATTTGTCGAACACAGCACCCAGTTCTCCTAAAAATGGTGCAATGTCCATGGCATCATAGCCCTTGTTTCGCCCCAACCCCCCCCCCCCCCCGCCAAAAAAAAAAGAAAGAAAAGGGAGGTGAGCTTTTGTGCGGGTCTGTGAAAAAAGCGGGTGAGCTTTTGTCCGGTTACCCGCCTGATCAACCAGACAGCTGACGGGTACGAAAAATCTAAATTACACTGTGTTCGCCTGAAAAAAAATAAAAATAAATGTAAATGGCAGTGAAAATACCTGATCCGTATTGGGGATAGGGACGCTGCTCGGCACGATCCATCTCGGGCTAGGTTCACGTGCGTACCCACACCTGAAGAAGCAACAGCGAATGAAAACACTTTGTCGAAGAATGCTGGCAAACGACCTATGAAGACACTGCCTCCGTAAAACACGGCTTTGAAGCTGGAAAATATGGAACTGCAGGAAGACAGCACCCGCGATGAAAAATATCACGAGGCGACAAATATTTAAAAGCTGGATTAAAACTAGCCACACTCGCTGCAACATGCAAAACGTTCGAAAGCAATTAATGATCACTTACTTGGTATAAGCTCGGCCAAAATCGAATATTATCGAGTTCTTTTCGGCGACTATACTGATTCCTTCGTAGACTGGCATGACCACTGTGACCGCAAGAGGTTACAGCATTTAAAAAAGGACTCTAAAACAAAAACCTCACCACTTGAATGCTCACACAAGATCACACCCCAAATATCACCGAACGCCACGGCCGCCATAATCTTCGCCGATTGGAGCAGACGAAAGCACCCTGGCGTTCGGTTCTTTAACTATCTCTTCGCCTATTCTAAACACAAAATTCAAAATAAATCAGCAAAAAAAAAATCGTTCGTCAGTACACTTACGCTTATCCTTCTCACGACATATTTATTTTTATAAGAATGAATGTTAAGCTGATGGCGACTAATTGAAACCGGAACTATGTTGGTCGCCACGCATGCAAAACGAAATCCGTATTTTTTGTTTTCTGTTTATTTTGAAGTTGGTTTGCGCGATGTAGCGCGAAGGTTCGAGGAGTGCAGGTATGGCGTCAGAATCAACAAAGCTTCAGCACCTGAAGCGTCTTCTAGCGAAAACGTCAACTCAGGTAGCGTCAGAAGCCAAGACTCCGACCGTTCTAAATACTGAATCGTTCCGCGATGACTCGTGGGCTCCTGGCAACGACAGAAGCAGCGTGGTAAGTGTCCAACACTTTGTAACTCTTGTAACCTTTCGAAGCGTGGCTAGTCCGCATCGCCGGTTCTAACAGAGTATTCGAACATATAAGCAATCGAAGAGACTGCCCCTCAGGTGAATTAAACGATTAAACCATGGTGCTACTGCAAGCTGCCCAAAGCAAGGTAGCACCGGTAGCACGGTGCACGGTTGCCCAAGATAACGTTGCCCAAGATCAACATTACATTCGAACCTTTGTGCTTTTTGTCGCCATCTGACGACTCTTTTTCAGACCAGTAGAGTGTTTGCTATGGCCACCAACAGATGGCGAAATCCGTCCATTCAACAGTTCCCAGCCTTTTGTAGGCAGGCGGCGCAAGTCACCCTACATTCGTTTTGACATTTTCTGAAACCGAAACTATTGCCTTTTGAGCCGTGAACGTGTCGAACGAGCGTTGGCAACGACCGCAGCGACGCATGACTGTATTCCACTTCACACTCCACCGCAACCTTTTGGAGAAAAGTATCAAGCGTTCCTTAGAATAATATTGATACCACAAATAATAATAACAAATGGGTGGTTACATTGCGGAGAGCAAGTCGTCTGCTTTTTGCGCAGGAGTTCTGGTGACGTCGGAACGACGCCGAGCTCTGATTGGCTTTGACTGAAAGGATAGTGGGTAGACCTCAAAACAAGCTGCCTCGAGGTCTGCCCACTATCCTTCATTCAGAACCAATCAGAGCTCGGCGTCGTTCTCTGACGTCGCGCAAGAAGCAGACGACTCGCTACGTTCTTTTAGTATTATTATTAGTAGTAGTACTAGTACTAGTAGTAGTAGTATGGTGCCTGGAACGCGTCTCCGACTGGTGTGTTTACCGCGTCCAAAAAAGTGGTCCCTCGATTTCCGCCTGATGACGTCATAGAAGTGACACGCTGTCGCCGGTCGCGACCCTATCGGCGTCCCAACAGCTGTGGTGTATGTGGCAGACGCCTGTTCTGCTGCAGGTCGCTCTCCAGTGTTACAGTCCACGGAAGCTTCGGCAGCCAGAAGTTGGGACGCCGTGACGACAGCGACACTCGCGTTCGGTTGTGCTACTCCCAGCTTCTCGTTAGAATTTCTACGACCAACCGCTAGGATCGCGACATGCAACAGCATGACACTTCGGCTTCTGTGACGTCATTTGTTGCAACTTCGGGGCCACTTGTAAAGTGTGGGCAGCATCAGTGTTGCCAGGTCTACTGATTTATCAGTAGATCTACTGATTTCGTTCCGGGTCTACTGATTCACTGAAAAAAAAGAAAATCTACTGACTTTTTTTTAGTAAACATATTAAAATTTATTACTTGGCCCCTTCAGTTCCCAGGGTCGCCCATCAAAGGAAACTCATATTCTCCCAGAATTAAAAACGAAGCACTGGCTAGATGGCCCAGCAATGCCCAGAAGCCCATCGACGGTGACATCCGGGCCAGAGCCATATATGGGGACAGTTTGGCCAGTCTATGATCTCGCCGCCGTAACGTCCCTCTCCCGAGTGAGCCAATCAGCCCGCGGCGCAGAGCGAGAGGCGTGAGCGCAAGCGCATGCCTGAACTCTCGGCTGCTCCGAGCTGAGCGGAGAGGGCCGCCATTTTCATTCATTCGCCCGGCGGAATGCATGGGATCGACATCCAAATTTCAGTTCTTTACTTTTATTTGGCAGGCTCTGGCAAGAAAATGATATAATGTTATTCCTCGGTGGCTTAAAAAGCTAACGAATTAAGTTTCTCCACGTTTGAACGCAAACTTTGGGTCAGGCGAAAAAGAAATAAGCCCGTAGCAGACGACGCGTAGCCTCAACAGTGCTCCGCGCCAACAGCGTTGCGTCAAAAACCTTCCACAGCCCAGTAAGGAAAGATGGCAGCTTGCAGAGGACTTCCATTGGACATGTACGCGCGCACTTGCCGGAACGTCTTGTTTTGGTTTCGTTTCAATATTAGCGACAGGTGGATGTCGCACTGTCGCACTCATCTGTTGATCCCAAAAGTGGCTCAGTCTCGATTTCAAAGAATAATCCTCAGAAATCGCAACACTAGTCAATGCTGATAAAAAAAAAAACATTCACGGTGCCATTTTACTTTGTCCTCCATAAAACAGGTAAGCTTTAGTTGGGTATACGTGAATTACTCGAGAACTGGTATTGCTTTTTTCATTTTTATTTGTGTATATTACCATGGTATTTGTTACTCTATACCATTTCTTCGAAGTGTGGTTTAATGGAAATAGTAAAACATGGCAAAACACAGATTTCGTAGAATCTACTGATTTTTGTGCAAATCTACTGACTTTTTGGGGATCAATCTGCTGACTTTTTTTCTTCCGTCTGGCAACACTGGGCAGCATAGGACGCTAAACACACCAGTCGAAGACACGCTCCAGGCACCATAGTACAGGGTGATTCAAGGAGAGGCCAGGCTCTTGCGAGCCGTGCGAAACGGCTCCAAACCCGTGCGAAACGGCGCCGTGTTGTTTGAAGCACCGGTGGCGTCGCTGCGTTTCCATAGGAGCTAAGCCTTTTTTCTTTCTTTTACTTTTTCCTCAGGGTAAGTTCGGTCTTTGCAAATTTTACACACAAAAAAAGAAAGCACCATCTGTGGGCAACGCTGCACGAAGTCGTAGCGCGATAGGTTAAGAAACCTAATTTTGCGGTCGATTTAAAGAGCCTGGCCTCTCCTTGAATCACCCAGTAGATTAGTAGTAGTAGTAGTAGTATTTAAATATGTATACGTTGTGAAATATACTGCTCGAAAGACAACGCTTACCTCAATTTGAATATTCAGACTTCTGTAGTTGTGCAGAAATAGAATCCCAAAAGGAGTAGGGGAAGGACGGCGAGGTTTCGGCTATGGTCGTCTGTGGCCCTTGTCTGCGAGACTGACATCTTTGAATCGTGCTCAATCGACTTCTGATCCTCGAAACCCTTTAGGATAATTTATATATATATATATATATATATATATATATATATATATATATATATATATATATATATATATATATATATATAACCTAGAATTTTGACCGAAATGTGCCCAATGTACGAGCCTGCATGTTCACAGGACCGCCATCTGAAAAGAAAGAAAATATATATGATCTTGATTTTGCTGACAAAAATATGCTGAGCGCAAACTACAACCTCGCATAAATCGACGTCACATGACCTGAGCTAGGTCACATGACCGTCACGTGACATCAATTTCTACACTAAATTCAGCGGGGAAATTGACATCACGTCTTGAGGTCATATGACGTTGTCACGTGACGTCCATTTTCCAGCTTACATTTAGCGGGGAAAGCGACGTCACATGACGTTAAGTTTTCCGCTAAATTTAACTGGGAAATTGACGTGACGGTCCTTTATGATGCTTCTTCATGACGGTTTTCTCGTGAAATTCGGCTGATAAAATATTAAATGTATATGAACGAACGGATTTGCGGGTGTGCGATAATAAAAATCGCTGTTATCGCTTTGTTTTTTTTTCAGGTGAGAAGGTGAGCAATGTGGCCAATACTGACGACATTACAAAGAGATCCGTAGGCGCAACAACAGTCGCCTCGGAAACAAGGAAGCTTGTGAGATACGTTCGACATAAGAATGGATATCTACCTGAAGCGTCTAATTTGTGCGGTTTACTTGCATTATCAGTCCAAAAGAACTTCACTAATGAAGTCACGGGCTAGTAGGAATTTGACATTTATGTTGCGACATATTGTGACTGAACCTTGTTTTAAAGGTTGCTGGTCTTTTCCCTTTGTTTCTTTCTTTTACTCCAGTGCACTCATTTTATATTTTATCTGAAATGCACCATCTTATATCACCTCTTTGCAAAATATCGCAATCTGTTAGGAAACCGATTTATGCGGTCCTTTCAAAGGGCCCACGCCCCATCGGGTCAAGTCCGCAAATACTTGTAATTAATACCTTCCTAATCTAAAAAAAAAAAATGTGGTTGTTTGTTTGTGCTAACGGCATTGGCTCTCTTTACGTAGATATACGCGTGCTTATTAACGATAGTACAGGGTGTCTCAAATAGCGGCCAGGCTTTTAATCGCCCGTAAAATGCAACTCCACTCCATTTTTACAATTTTTGGGTTATGATCTGTTTAGTCGAAGTCGGCGACCCTGAATCACGAGATATAATTTGTTTTTCGGTAGTGTGTATAGTTTTGTAGATATCGCGAATCCAAGTATCGTTCCGGCGGCACGGCGAAACCGAAACTACCGGCTGAAGCAGCTTGGCAACACTGATATTAGTGGCGCGTCGTCGGCATGACCTAGTTCTCGTCCCGCGCTTCTGAGCCGACGCACCGACAATGTCGGCTCAGTCGCACGTGGAGTTTCAAAACAGAAGGTAAGTTGCACATTTTCTTTTTTACCGCTTCACTTTGTTAATATGCACCAAATGTAGTAAGTTTTAGTGTGTATTTATAAATTTGCCGGCCGAAAAGCGAATCCGACTGCTATAAATATGACGCGGTCAGTGCCGGCGCAGCGTGACTGTATTTGTTTCTTGCTCGCGGACCGAGAGAAAAATAAATAATGGGAGATAGATGGACAGATGTATCCACAAGCGGTCTAAGTTGTTAAAGCTAAGGTGCCTTTATGTGCACGCTAGTTAGATCAGCCGCGACCTGCTGCGTCCGGCCGATCGTGCTGGAGCAGCCGGCGGACGGTACGCGAACAGCGACGGCACCGCATCGTTCTTCAAAGACGCATGTTTCGTGGAGAAACCCGCAACAGTCAGCAGCCGCAGATCCCGTGTGTAGGTGTCTGACGTAAAGTGCTGGGAGCAGAGCTTCGCGTTGGAGCTCGGAGTCGACGGTCTTCCGAAGTCTATCCGGCGAACGGCACCGACCCACACCTTGTGCCTCTTCCGGTCTCTTGGGAACTGGTGGAACCGCAGCTCCGGGTTGCGCACCGGATTGTTGGTGCAACCCGCAGCACTACAAGTCGTGCTCGACATTGCCCAACGCGAGTCCGGCGAGTCTCTCCGGCTCCACGACACGCGCGTGAGCGAGCAGCACCGCTTCGCTCTCTTCCGCGCTGTCGCGGAAGCAATGCTGGAGTTAAATGAACTGCCTGGACGCTAATAAAAATAGGAGAACACAGGATAACGTGGTAAGCACCTCTTGCCGTCAGCAGAATCGCAGAATGCCACGGGAAACGAAGCGTCCGCGGCGTCCGTACGAGAGCGTAGGACTAAACCTACGTCATTGCCCAGTGTTGCTTCACTAGCTCACCCGGTGCCAGCGTTGCTCACCCGCTTTCGGGCCGCTAACCGAGCCGGGAGAACATTTTTAATATTGGTTTTAATCGGTAATGCGGCGTCGGTTTGACGTGATATTTTGGCACGGCACTGTAGCGGCTGCTCTTCGATCCCGGAGCATCTTGCTCCTTCGCGGTCTATGTCCGCGACGGCCTTGTAGTCCGTACTCACACTACGCACGCGGGCGCAACTCTCCTCCTGCCCTCTCTCCAACAGACTGCGGCGTTACTCTCTCCGCTCTCTCTCTCTACCAGCTGCGTGTGTGCACTGCGCGTGCGTTCGCTTAAACTACTACGCACCGCGCAGCATGCGTGCAACTTTTCTTCCTCTAGTCTCCCTCTCCCGCAAGTGTAAAAAGTAACGGCGAGCGGCGAGCGTTTTAAGTTTCTCTGCCGCGAGCCGCGAGCGAAGGCTTCAGCGTAGGGGGTAACTGCTAGGGCGAGTCGGTCGGCGCTAACTCTCGGCAGTCAGCACGCAACTGACTCTTTCCTCCGGAACCAACACGATGCTCTGCGTCACCGCATGGTTCCCTCGGGAAGATGGTGTAATTTTTTAGTTTAATGTAACCGTAGTTTTACTATATATTATCACTGTAACATTACTGTGCACAAAAATTGTTCGATATAAGGGATAATTCGATATAAAGCGGGTTCGATATACCGTAAACTTCCGAAACAACGCTTACCCAAAATGAAGAGATAAATGGTGAAAAACATGGGGTGGGCTATCTTTGGGGACGCCACAGCAAAACTTTATCAAAAACCGGCTACAAACTACGTGACGCGGAAACTGATACCGCAGATCGCGGACACCGCAAATTCGCGTTTCACGATGCGATAAACACGCGGGAACCCGCTACAAACTTGCCTGTCACAGGAACCGATATCGCACGCGCAGATCGCGGACAAAAAGGCAGGAATCCGCTACAAACTCGTATGTTACGGGAACAAATACCGCAGATCGCAAACGCAGCAAAATCATATTTCACGATGCAATATAGTACACGCGGGACCAACTCGCGTGGAATGGAGATCGCACACGCAGATCGCGGACAAAAACGCGGGAATCCGCTATAAACTCGCTTGTCTGACGTGCCGGTACAGCAAATTGCGCGGTTGATGCGATTCCCGTCGGACATTGCGTGACGTCCGACGGAAATCGGGGGTGGGCGATGTTTCAGAATTTTTATGTTACAGATATTTAGCCAGAAAAACGGGATGGGCGACCTCTCGGGGGCGGGCGTTCTCTCGGAACTTTACGGTAGTCGGGTTTGACTGTAGCATGCTTGATGAGCCAGAGAGCTAAAATCTGCTAAACAATGTAACCAGCTGCCGATTTCGTTCCTAATTACGATTCAAACTATACTTTGTTGCTTCCACATATTGAAGAGCCAACAATGCATTAAGTGTCAACAAAAAAATAATCTTGCATTTATTGTATTCTTGTGCCTAATACAGTCATAAAAAGATGACGGAAAGTTTGTGTCATGATGGAATATCCTTCATTGTCATCAGACTTGGAGATGTTTAAATGATACTGCTTCTGCGCTGCATTTCTAAAACATCAAACTACTTTCAGACAAATATTGTTTTCTTGACAAGGCTTTACTTTAATTTTGGAGTTTCTTCGTTGGTGTAATGTATGGATCATCCTAGTTGTTGAGAAGAAAAGAGTGCTTGCCTTTTTCCGTTGCGTCGCAACCGAGAAGTCGACCCTCTGTTCCAAGCTCCAGAAGTGCCAGGTAAGGAGTTGCTTGGGGAAAAGATAGCTGCACAAAATATACGAAGAGTGTCCATGCTCAAAGCGAAAAAGAATTGGTTGCTGCTGCCAAAAACATTCTAATTCAGATAATAAATTCAGACCGCCATGGCATAACAAAACAGCAACTATACATTCAAGGTGAGATATACAGGGTGTTTCTTTTCATGCGAAAGCATTAACTGTTCCATGGAGCAAGCCGACGTCATCAGTTTGAAGCGCGCCAAACGGCACCTTAAATCCTTTCTCCAAGTAAAGCCAGCTCCCAGCTATGAATCCACGCAAAAGCCTAGACAACGGCACCTAGTTTCCCCGATTTCAAAGGAGCAGAGTAAAGCTGATGGATTTCGCTTCAATCCTATTGGCTGGCGCGCGTCGACAAGGCTCCCATTGGCCGCTGCGCGCGTCAGTTTCAACGACCGCCGCCCCATGGCGCTGCGTGTCCGCGCCGCGAGCGCGCCTGTAACACGAAGCATCCAAGGACAGAGCTGCGGAAAGAGCTGGAGAGCGCGCGCACGGCCGACGCAAATACGCCACAAACAATACACAGCACGCATGCTTTTGCATTTACAACTCATAAGAAGTGCTTAGGTGTACCTCGAACCTTTTTTTCAAGCTAAACAGATTTGTTTAAAAAAATGCTGTGAAAGCTACACTAATGCGGATTGTACAGGTGAGCCATATGGCTAGGGGTACATAGTAAAGGGGGCTAATTGTAACGATCGTTTGGCTAATTAACTAAAATATGCAAATTAACTTTCATTTATTGAAAATAAACATAGGGTTCTAATTAGAAACTTGCTAAATGTCATCAAAAACCACTAAACCAGTCAATATTAGAAATATTTAGAGCATGGTGGAGCGCTAAAGTTACCACTGATGCAGCAGCAGCAAGGTTACCGGTGCGATAATGCACCCGTGCGGTTTTTCCGTCTTTTATCATAGCCCCAGCCCTGTGCTTGTTGCACCAGAGGTAACTTAGCGCACTACTGCGCCTCCCACGTTCACAAATTCTTGTTAAAAATTATGTATTTAGTTGTTATCAAAGACACTCGGCAAGTTTCTAATTGAAACCATATGTCTACTAGTTAAAAAGTTAATTAAAAACCTTTTGTTTATTATTTGATTTATCGTGATGATTAGCCCTCTAATTATGTCCCCCTTGGCCGTGTAACTAACCTGGACAAACTGCATTAACATAGCTTTCACAGCTTTAAAAAAAAAAAAAATCTGTTCAGCTTAAAAGAAACATTATGTAGAAAATGTCCCATTTGAAGGGCAAATCCGGTCAATATCTTTTAATCTAGGATCACGACTGTTCTCAGCTAAAGCAGTGTTCCTGAATTGCAATGTATAGTTAATTTTTTCTCGATATTGTGTGTAGTTTTATAAATATCACGGCTCAAAGTATGGTTTCGGGTGTCTACAGCAAATCCGAAACTATCTGCTAGAGGGATGGCAACACTGATCATCCCCTGCTCTACAGCCGCGACGTGACATCACAAGGGAGCTGCGGTATGTGGTACAACCAATCAACCGCAGCTCCACCACGATGTGACGCCACAAGGGCGCTGCGCCAGTGTTCCTTGACTAAAAGCTAATCCGCATACCGCCTGCTAAAGAGCAGCTGGTCGCATCTTTTAAATCAATTTAACTGCAGTACGCGGCTTCACTTTGACGTAATATTTCGGCTGTGATCGTGTTCTGGGCCACTAAGGCGATACCGGTCATTTATTTTGGTTTCGTTTTCAACCAGAGTTGCGCTTTGAGCAGGTATAGTCCACGGATTTTTAAAATCCTGATCCTAGCTATATGAAACACAATGTAACCGATAAGGATGTATAAAGTTGTGCAATTGTTTTTATTACAAAAACTATCATAAATCAAAGCTGTCTTTATTTCTTAGAAGATTTTCCTGTAAACTGCTATTTCTCACACATAAAATATTGTAGCAAAGTGATTAAAAAGAATGAGGTACACCCAGTGGCGTCACAAGGGGGCGGGGGTGGGGGGGCGGACCGCTCCGGGTGCAGCGGTCAGGGGGTGTCGCACACGGGCCACGGGAGGGGGGGGGAGTGGAGGAGGGAGGTCGCGGCGGGTTTACTGCCCCGGGTGCCACTGACCCTCGTGACGCCACTGGGTACACCTAGGCACTTCTTCTCACATCATTCTTGCTATACGCGTGTTGGCGCGCTGTGGTGTCTGGCGAACCGGGAGTCTGGTCGACGCGGGCTAGCCAATGGGATCGAAGCGGTGAAAAAGGGGCCGTGGCTAATTGGCGAATGGGAGCTGGCTTGACTTGAGAAGGATGTAAGAGCCGTTTGGCGTGGTTTCAAAGCTGATGACGTCGGCTCACTCCACGAGACAGTTAATGCTTTCGCGTTAAAAGGTTACCATACATTTTCAAGAAACACCAATGAAGTAGGCAGAGCATGCAATGGTAGTGCTACTTGAGAAATTCTAGGTTCTAGGAATGACATGACTAAATCTAGCAGCAGATTTGTCTTTATTGTGGTGGCGATTATTTTCAAGTCTTGTAAATTTAGTATAAGAGTAGAAACAAAATCTTAACTGTAACTGGAAATTCTTCCCAACATACCACTTTCTTGCAAAGGATTAGCACCGAGCAACAAATTCTCAAGTGCTGTTACCAAAATGTTATTTGTGCTTGCCAGCCTGTTTCAAAAAATATTTGTACAGCTACTGGGCACACTCATTCACAAGCCAAGCATACTCACATCAGTGGAAACATGAAGAAATTTGTACCAGGCAAACCTATCACAAACAGGACCGGTGCCACTTTTATAATATCTCGTGGTATCTGAAAAGCACAGAGGTGAAACGCCAAAGTTTAAAAAGGATTTTTTGCAGTGAGTATTAGCAGACACTGAAGATGGTTTCACTAACCTGGAAATAAAGCTCCAACTCCTTCCTAGAAAGCTCGCGAACCGACTTTCCATACCGCAGTTCCTGCGATATTCGCATGTACTCTCGAATGTCTTGATAAAGGTCCCGTGTGCCTGTTGATAACAATAGCCCGTGAAATGGTGCAGGTGCATGAGCATTCAGATTTGCACTCACAAAGAGAATACAGCTAGCCTACAAGGAAAGTGGCTCTAGAGACTACTGTAATACACCAACCAACTCGCCACCCCGAAGATAGGAGACTAATCGCGAAAGGCAGAAGGGGCACATGGTAGGGTACGCTTTTGCTTGATCCGACAAAAAGGTGTAGGAGCATCATATGGGTCAGGTAGAATGCCGTATATTTAAAGGGCAACTCCGCTTCATTTTTGATTTTGAGAAAACTATGCAGCCTTCTTCAGTATCATATAGGAAGACCACATGTCAAATATTACAATCTAATTCCTCTATATATTTAATAAACTGGCCAGCAAACTTTCAAATGAGCCAAGTCGCCGAAATCTGCTAAGTCTATCGTGCGACGTGAGGCACAATCAACAGCGCAGTCAGTACCACTGGAGCTGGAGCAGCCAACATTGAGCCACTACGTCAGAGTCATGTCTACGTCATTCTCACGTTTGTTTGTTTTTTACTTCTCAGAGCGAAATTGAAAGATGACATCATGAGTTTCTCCTCCCGCTGTTGGCTCAACGGTGTCCACGTGATCACCCTAACACGGATGCGTTAGTCTGCGCTGCCCTGCGCGCCTTTCGGAACCGAGAGATGGGAGCTGCTGAGCAGTCTGTTTTGTCTCGCCGATGTTGTAGATTGAGAACGACGTTTTGTTTATGATACGAGCGCCGGCCGCATCTCTGATGACTAGCTGAGATGCCTGGAGAAAGATCCATAGGCTCACAATGTTCTGTTGCTGCCTGCTCCAGCTACCAGTTGACCAGCCCGGAAGTTGTCTTTCACAAGTTCCCACATGACAGTGCGCATCTGAATGTATGGACGGACATCCTGTGCCAGTGGAGCTTTGGGAAGCCGCTGTCGCCAAATCGCAGAACAATAATCTATTTCGACTGCTTGTGCTCATGACACTACCATATTTACTCGAGTAACAGCCACACTGTTTATGAAGAAAACGTGAGGGTGCGCTTTTCCGCGGAGCACGCGGATTGCCAATCACCGTGACCGACAGCATGATTTTAGCTGTTTACAGGACAGAGATAACGTCTTCGGGCAAAGATACCACCTGTGAAGGTTGCATTTGTATGGAGACTCGTGTTCTTGATCTAGTTATTTGCTATGTTATTTATGCACAACGCTATGATTGGCTGTATATGTGCTTTGTGGGAAAGTAGACACAAGGGCCCTGTTCATAAATAGTGCGGCTATTACTCAAGTAAATATGGTAACTAATTTGCTGTTACCAATTAAATAGAGAAACGTGCATGAAAATATCAGTTGCGCTGTGAAACCAAATGAATGTGCACTGGAGCAGACTTATGACTGCATTCATAATATCCGCTGAATATCTTTCTATTGACAACAAATGTGTAGACTGCCGTACAGCTTCATAAACGTACACAATTCAGGCTACTAAAGCAGGAGACACATGTATGGTCAAACGACCACCTCGTCGGTCGCATCACGCGCCGGGCGTTTCCTAGTGTACGAGCATATATGTCTCGCACCTGTAGAAACCAGGCGTGAAGACTCAGCTATTTTCGGTAAAATAAACTTGGAGCTTTTTGTGCCAGACCTACGAAGAGCATCTGGCACGCCCAAGCGCAGGTCTGATGATTAATTTGGGCCACTTGGGGATCTTGCGTGTAACCGAGATCTCGGTTACACGCCTTCGCGACAATAAGCCCGCGTAAATTGCGGGCACCTCCGTCGAGATTCCAACCTGAAGCGCAAGCTGGGGTCGCAGTGGTGCAGACGTCATCGTATGTTGTAGCAAACTACATCGGCGAAAATAGCGGATCAGACGACACTTGTGCTTTGCTCTATGTTCGCCTGCCGTTGCATAGAGGATCACGTGACCTTTCAGACCATGTGGTTCAGCGTGACGTGGACATGACTCTGACGACACCAGATCAATGTTGCCTGTCGCAACCAAAGTTTAGGTTTCGGTATCTGCTGATGTTTAAACTAAGATTACAGAAATAATATTCCACATTTCGCAAATCTGAAGACGTAGGGCTATTTAGTAGTGCTTTGGGAAATGGAATCACATGTAAGCCTAAACTTTTTGGAATTCAGCGGAGTTGCCCTTTAAAGCAACTGCGCTGCTCTCTTCAAGCCCGCTTACGCCGGCACTCTCGCGTCAAGCTTCACCACTTCGCACCGGCGCAAGCGAGTAAAGCTTCCCCAGGTGGGTGGAGGCTCAAATGACGAAAGTTCCCTCTTTCGTCATTTGAGCCTCTAGCCAATCAGACGCCATATCGTCACTTCCGTTTCTTTTTAGGAGAAACAAAACATTTGTCGAATATAGACCCGACCCCCCCCCCCTCTCCCGGTGTGGACTGTGCTGGCGCTACATACATTTAGACGAAGAGTGAGCGCTAAGCGATGCATAATTTACTTTTGCAGTGAAAAATACATCGTAATTTTTTTAGACATGCTGCACATACAGATTAGAAGTGCATGGTCACGCACACTCCCTGCACTTGATTAAATCGACTATGAATGATATGATGAAGCACTTTCGGTGCTCTGAATTGCCCGATTGACTCGTGGTTGACTATGGTGAAATAAAGTATACCGCGTGCCCCCAAATCCCGGTGAAACCTTTAAAGTGACCACAGAAATCGGCTTGGTAATGCATTGTGCTACGATTTCCCACTGAAGTGGCTCAAGCTAATAGAGGCATTGCATCAAAATTTAAAAAAAAAAACTGTGCTAAATAAAAATAAAAAATAAAAAAACATTTTTTTTTATATTTATGGCATCCGCCTGTTAATTGCACACCCTCTGACTGGTGCAATAACTTACAGGTGGCGGCAACGCGGCTCCGGCGGCTTATGGCAGACCAAAAGCCACTCGGTCGTGCCAAAGGCAGACAACCTTTTCAAATCAAAACAGCAGTGCATGATTTCTTTTTCATTCCCAATAAAACAATCAATGGTCACAAAACAAATAGAACTAATGGTTCGTCGAGTAACTTGAGCTATATGTCGTTGAAGAGGAGGTCACGTCCCCTCCAGTGTTTGCTCTGCTAAAGTGAAAAGAGGAGGGAAGAGCTTCCACTTTACTCTTACAGGTGCACTAAAAAGGATTCTGCAATCGTCTGTTCTTAGTCATAAATGATTTTATGGGCCCTAAGCATCCTAAAAATAAAATATCAACAATCAGGCGACGCCGATTTCCCTATTAAGACGTGATGAGGTCGGGACAGACCCCTTTCTGATAAAATATTTCTGCTCAGAAAGGGGCGTGTTCCGACCTTTCATAACGTTTTTAATAAGAAAATTTGGCATCGGCACAGTGCTCAGTGACTACCTCCACGAGTTTATTTTTAAAGTGTCGGCGTTTATCCAACCCACAGATGTGTGCAACTTTTGCCAGGGACAAATTAGTATTGCCAATGGCAATGGCACCAACACCAAATTCAGCTGAAGAAATATTTGATATAAGCAAGTTTTATTTTTCCTTATCTAGCATATGTGTACACCCGGATATTTTTTTTTTATTTTTCATAAGAAACGCTGCGAAATTAAGCTCCGAATTTCAAAGATTTTGGAATCAAACAAAAATAAACTCCTATAAACTCTGAATTTTCGGGGAAAAAAATAAGTCCGAAAAACACCCTCCGAATTTGACTAAGAATAAACTCCGAAAACACGGAATCCTAGTTATGACCAAGAACAGACGATTGCAGAACATTCCTGTGCCCCTTTAACCTGTCACAGACTATAAAGGAAACCTGTTATCGTTTTTCTACATTTTACTCAGGCAGGTTCGTTCTTTGCAAATTTTGATGTGATGCTCCACCACCACGCACCTCTGTAGTAAATCGTAGCACAATATGTGAGAGCACTGCACGGGCCCAGCAGAGGCACAGCCCGGGCCCGGCCCGAGCCCGACCAAAACTTTAATTTCTAGGCCCGGCCCGACCCGGCCCGGAAGAGACAGCCCAGGCCCGGCCCGGACCCGACAGAATAGTTAGACAAAAGCTTGAGCCCGATCCGAGCCCGACAAAATATTTTAAAATATAAGTCTGAGTCCGACAGATTATATACATGAGCCCGAAAAGTTTGCAGGCCTTAACCTAAAAACTGTCTAAGGATAACGCGAGCATATTTGATTTAAATTTCTTTTAAACTTGGACCGATATTTTTTGACACGATAAATATCCCGACTTAGACGGTGTATTTTCGAGAATATGGGCGAAATATGCAGTTTATAAGTGATTTAAAGAAAACAAAAGTGCCGTATTTTTTATTTATGCATTTCTTGAAGAGATATTTACTTTTCGTTGTTCAATTCGTTTCAGAGAGCTTTCCTTTCTACATGCATTTGTGAAGAAACAATCACAATCACGCTAGTGCATATTCAAAAGGCTGCATAAGCATAAAAATATCTATAGCAAGTTTATCTTTGGTGGCATAGTAAGGCTCCCTGCACAAAAAAACAAAATCAACCTCACTTTTTTTTTTTAGTTTGAAACGCAGAGGAAAAAGACACTCATGTTGTGCCTTGCATGCGACTGGAGTGCCCTCGTTTCCTTGTCCGCACTTTCCCACTACGCTCGTGGAATCCATACGTTTCCTTTTATCCACGTGAAGACTTTATAAGTGCAGGACGTCTTTTTTCTTTAACAGCGCCTTATTTATTTTGCATTTCGCTTGTTTGTTTTCATTGAACCTAAACGATCAATGAGCACACTTTTTGTTATCAACAATCTAGGATTTGAGGCACACGACTGCCCAGCCACGGCCCGGAAAAAAATATGTTCAAGCCCGAGCCCGGCCGGGGCCCGAGAAAATGCGTTCTACCCGGCCCGAGCCCGGCCCGCGGGCCGGGCCGGGCTCGGGCTTCCGGGCTGGCCCGGGCCCGTGCAGTGCTCTACAATATGTTACCAAGCCAATTTACGTGGTCACTTTAAAGGCTTCACCCGGATTTGAAGGCATGCGGTAGTCGTCAAATGCTTGATGGGAGATTTCAAACGCATCATAAGATTAGGAGCGTACCTCGGCAAACCTCACTGATGAGGGCCCTCATCTTCATGGGTGAGGTGAAGGTGAGCGAGTTTCTGAACCAGGAAAATTCATGAGTGTGAGGATGAGTGAGGATCGTGAGGTTGTGAGGACCGTGAGTGCATGAGGGGCATGAGTGCGTGAGGGGACTGAGGCTTGTGAGTGTGTCAAGGGCATGAGTGCGTGAGGACCATGAGGGCAGTGAGTGCGCGAGAGTTATGAGTGTGTGAGGGGTGTAAAGGCCGTGAGGGCAGTAAGGAGGGATCTGAGCTCAAATGAAGTGCTTGCGTTTGTGTGTGGCACTTGTGTGAGACAATGAATTCTCTGTGAGGCCTGATTTTACTTGTAGGCATAGAGAATTTGAGAGAGGTCACGCGGGTATGGTGATTTCTCGCAACATTTCCCGGTAAGTGGGGTCGACACTTGCCTCGCAACAATTTTGCCGCGCGGATGCTTGGTGCAGTTTGATTGTTGGGTAATGGGCATAACCTCACTCATTCTCATCTTTAAAGGTGAGGCGAGGGTGAGTAGGACCATGAGGTCGCGAGTGCCGTGAGGGCGCAGTGGGGCCCGTGAGGGGTATGAGTGCGTGAGGGCTGCGAGATTCAGTGAGGGTGAGTGAAGGGCTGAAGGTGAGTGTGACTGTGAGGGTAGCTGTGAGGATGAGGGGCTGAGGTGAGTGTGGCTGTGGGGGCGACCCAACACGCCGACCTCTGATTAGGAGTGAGTGTCTAATGAACAAGAGAAAAATCTAGAGCTCTACAGCCGTGCTTCGTGTGCACAGCTGTCAGGGTTCTGATTGGCTGCTGCATGACGTCTTGACGATCTAATTGGCTGCAGCATGGCTAGAAGACAATTTGATTGGCTAAGACTGTAGCCACGCAAGCACCTCATTGGTTACGGATTGGGAGCCAGACAGTGGTTCGCCACGAAGCGGCAGCCTAACGACATAAGTTGCCTACCTATTAGGAACACCTGGTGAAGTCTGTAGGCCACAGGAAACTTCTTCAGTATCATATCGTAACCTTCGAGGAGAAACTTGAGCTTGGAGACGACGTAATGCCCAGTCTTCGCGATCGGTTTGACGATGCTGCTCGGGTTGTCCTTCGAGGGAACGCTCTTCTGCCTCGTCGAGATCACTGTCGTCCTGGAAAATCGGGGCTAAAATCAATCATAAAGCCAACACGCTTACAAGCGAGTTATTTATGTTTTTGAGCTAAAATCTCCCGAGCTAAAATGAATATCACGGTCAATAAAGTCGCAACCCTTCTTCGATCGAATTCCATGCCTGATTGAGTCATTCGGCGATCCGGACAGCGGTAAGATGCGAAATTGCCTATTTTTTAAGCTACAAAATTATTTTAAAGGAGCACGCGTATAACCGGTTGGATGTGCTGAGAGTTCTAGAGCTATTCCAGTTCATACCTGCATCGTGGACAAGCAGACTTGATGAGAGAAATCCAACACTTCCGATTCCGAAACATGAACTGAAATGCCGCCATGCCCCATTGGGTTCAGTCACAAGGTGAAACAAGAAACAAAACCGGATACAGAAAGTAAAATTGTTAAAACTCCTCCCTAATTCAAACTAATGTAACTTTAATTAGTTTATTATAAAATAAAATAAATATTTTGGTGTTTTATTTCGTGAGGTTGCATGCTATTCATTTAAATTCATTAAAACGATTTCATGCTTCGTATCTCACCACCTTTTGTTTTGAGTCGTGGACCCTCCTCCCGTCTTCGGCTCGATTGGCCAAGGTGGATTTGCAAGGTGTGATTTATATTTTTTTAATTTCGATTGCATTTCATATATGGCAGAGCGCTGAACTCAAAATATGTTCGCCATTCAGCACCAGGGCGTTCCCTTGCTACGTGTGTTCCTTGAATACGTTTGTAAGGCCAATTGGAACCCGTCATTGGAGGGCACGTTTCCTCTTACCGCAATATTACGGCTCTTCTTTTTCTTTTCTTTTTTTTTTTATGTGACTTGATTTAATGACAAAATTTTGTGGCGTAGCCTACGCTTGCCGTAATGCGTGGGGACAGAGGTACAAGAGGTGTTTTTATGTCTTCCTTTGGGTCTTTTAATCTGTGTAGTCATCTTTATGGGCGATTTGGCCGATGCCGTGCGTTTACAACCCTTGGATTCATTGGGCATACAGTCTATGCGAAAACTCGAGCGTTCCATGCTCTTTTCTACGCAAATCTGAGGGAGAAAAAAAAAAAATAAAGGAAAGGAAAAACGATGTTTGTGAAGTTATAAACTTGAGAGAGGCCTAAAAAGTACACGGAACAGATATCTAAATAAAAAAAAAGCGAGAATTGACTGACAGATTGTGTGTACATTTGGTTATTTGAGCGTGTTGCAAGGAAACCTGAACTGGAAAGAATCGGACAGAGTGGATGGTCAAGCAAATGTTTTGTCCCTTCCATCAACGTGTTTCCTTAACTTTTAGCAATGCCGATGCATCCCTTTACTGCTTGGCGAAAAACGTTTCTATGCTCTGTTTCGCATTACCATCGACCGCAGTGGGTGCTACGAGCCATCCCAGCCAGGCCCAGCGCTGTTAATGTATTGCGTGACTACACGCCGCTGGACCTTTTCGAAAGGCCGCATGACACTCGTGTCTGCTGTGGCCCATCGTAAGGTGAAATGGAGTATAGAGCATACATATATTCAACGAAAGAAATACCCGACTATGTAATTGAACTTGGTGCAACTGCAGGAAAGTAACGCCGGGAGTTGCAACAGAGCACTTCGCATGTTTTGTGCTACCCTGATCGAAAAGGATCAGCCATGCCGTGCAGCCATGACGTGGCAAGTCTACCCCTTTTCCAGAGCAGGCCTCTGGCAGCGCAACGTGAGCCGGGACCATGTCGAGGCGTATATTCCGGGCCGTGATTATGGGTCCTCCCGGATCGGGCAAAGGGACCATCTCCGACTGGATCGTGAGGGACTTTGCGCTCCACTACCTCTCGTGCGGGGACATGATGCGGCAGAACGTGAGGAACAAGACCCCCGTCGGCCTCGAAATGGAGAAGTTCATCGAAAGGGGTGGGTGCCATGATCTGTACCTCGTGTTCGGTCGTAGTATCGCCTTCAGCCCTAGTTTCATCTTTAACCACAGTCACATGTTCCACAATATTTTTGTCTTTAGCAGTAGTTTTGCTTTTTCAATGTTTTTGCCCTCAGCCATAGTTTTGTCTCCAGCTGTAGCTTTACCTTCAACTGTGGTCTACAGTCAGCCACTGATCCCAGCCATAGTGTAGTCTAGCCATAGTTCAGTCGTGCGCGATTATGTTTGACTGCGAGTGTCGAAGAAGGTCCTGGGGCTTGTCTGAGCAGAAGGACTTTGCTACCACTGGGGAAGACCTGAGAATCCGGGAATGCCCAGGGAATTTAGCCGATTTACCTTTAAAGGGATATTTAAGGGATTTGGAATATTTGCCTTTATGGCTCTAATGACGTACGTGACTTGTAGTGATGTCACGTCAGCTGTCATTGTGGTGGTCTTACTGCTGAACCTTTTGCAGCGTACATTTCACACCATGCAATTCGTTGTTGTTCCTGGTAAGAATAAGTGGGAAAAACCTTTGGCATAGTGCAGCGATGTCACGTGCAAGTCATGCATAACCGTGGTACTTCAAAGATATTCTGGCCAAATTTTAATCAAAAAAGAATAATTGTTTGTACTAGAAATAAAAAAAAATATTACTTTTAGTAAAATCTCGGACTTGGCTTCAGCACCATTGTAATGTGAAGCGGAGCGTCTCTCGTCGTCTTTGGGTCGATGTTACGCCGCTGACCACCATTGCTTCTCCGTATGATCGTGTATAGGCCAACTCGTGCCGGATGAGCTCGTCACCAAGTTGATGCTTCATGAGATCCGGGAGACCTTCCGGAACGATCCGTGGCTGTTGGATGGATTCCCTCGCACTGTGCCTCAAGCAGAAGTGCTACTTCAGGTATGCCCTCTCTCTCTTTCTCTAAGGCAGTCAAAGCTTCAACATTGGGGATGCAAATCAGTGGCATAGCTAAGAATATTTTTTTTTTAGTGTGGTGTTTGGGGGTGTGGGGCAGCTGGATTGTTGTGGGCAGTGTAATTTTGAGGTTGTTAACGATTGGGCCCCCGGCTAATGTGGTTTCTGCTCCTATTATAGATATTTGATGTGAATATTGAGTCTTTGTTCACGGACGTCTTTTTTGGGAACTTCATCCTGTTTTTGCTTTGCTGCTTACAAGTGTAGGCTTCAGTGGAACTCCAGGCTCACTGGTGGACATTATGGCCCAAATTCTAAGACGAGATAAGGTATGAATGGCAGGAACATAGCTTGAATGGAATGCCGTCTCTGTACAAAGCCGTGTTTTCAGGCAGTGTTGCATGTGCCCCTGTTTTTATGTTCCTGTCTTTCCTGCTTTTCGCTCCCCTCAAGTTTTTTTAAAAAGGATAATGAAGCCTGTTCTAAAATGGTTTTGCTAAGTTTCTTTTATTATTATTTATTTATGTTTTAGAAACCTAGCATGACGCTCAATTCTTTTAAAATAAAATTTTGCGACGCTTATTGCTGTGTCGGCAAAATAAACGGGCAAAACTGAAACTAACTTTCCAATATCTCGTTTTCCGTGCCGTTGAAAAGGGTAGTGACATAAGCAGTGAACTAAAGGTTTTTATGGTACATTTAGGATTTTTTACATTCATAGTATGATTTTCTATAGCCACAAAAGTTCCAACTTTTTCTTCTCATTTTTGCATGAATTCCAAGTGCAACAATTAAATTTGGTACATCTTTTCATTAGGGGGTGAGAACATTCGAGTTTCGATTTCGAATCGAATAACGATTGTCCGAGTAATTTGAGACGACTTTCGGATTCCTAGTATTCGAGCGTTTAAATGATTCTATTAATGTACTGTTGGCGAAAATTCAGGTTCCTTCAGAAACGCTGTTCATATAGCGAAATAGTCTTCGCAGGCTTTGGATCTAAATCAAGCCTTCATTCAGCAGCTTTGACTAACAAACAATTTTGACAGAGAGTATAGTTTGTTTCTTGCGTTTCTCAAACAGACCAGTCATGCTCCGGGCTTTTTGATGCGCTCGACGAAAATGTGAAAACCATGCATGTTGCCCTTATTGAATTCAAGGCTTTTGCATCCCCTCCAGCCAGCTCTGTGCACTAAGCCTATACTCGGTTGTTCAACGACAACATTACAAATTACCACCAAATTACAAACACAACCAAACTGGTCCCTTTCGCTAACCTGTCGCTCCCCGCGGCGTCGAGCGAGGTGCCTGGTTGGGTGACGCAAGACGTCGCCCGATTCGCTAAACGATTCAGCCATACCCGTCCATTCATCCAGTACGCTGCAATCTGCATGTGGATGGGTGGACACGTCCCTCAGCCTTGCCTTAAGTTTGTTGTTTAAGTGTGGTCATTAACACCATTTTTATTTGTGCCAGCTCTTTGTTCCGCATACCTTGCAGGAGAATAAACACAAAGGTCTTTTTTTTTATTTATGCAGCTTGTTTTGTTTAGGTTTGTGAATATTGAGGATGAATCTTTAGTAGTCGTATTCAGTTTAATATTAAACTTTTTGGCTAATATTCGGCACTATTCGATTTGATTTTGATTTGAGTTGAAATTTCACTATTCGTGCATGTGCAAAGGCGCCGGCAGAGTAACGGGTACCGTTATCGGAGATATTGGAATAATCTACTAAAACTCTTTAATCAGCCATATCTTGAGTAGTTCTCAAAGGGAAAAAAAGTGTTTTATTCATCCTTAGAGGATCACAACTTTTTCAGATGGTAAGGAAGTGAGTTAAAGGGAAGCTGAAGTGGTCTTGTATATGAATAAAACACTTAAATCGTCTTTATTTGCAAAAGTAAACGGTCAGCTAGAACGATAGGGACAAAACACAGAGAGGGAGAAACAGAGACATACACACCGCTGTTTCTCCCTGTCTGTGTTTTGTCCCTATCGTTCTAGCTGACCGTTTACTTTTGCATTATGTACCAACTAGCTCAACTTCAGCCTGTTATTCAGTCTTTATTTGGCCTCTAGGATCGCAAATATTGAGATTATTCTTCAATTTGGCGCATGGAGGCTGCAGAAAATCAATTTCAAAGTACCGCTGAGGCCCCTTCTTCCCGGAGCGTTACGTCGTATCCAGAGTTGGAATCTCCACTCTCGCGCATCTTCGGTGCCCGTCGGAGCTATGTACGCGCGGACAGGCGAAAAGATCTGGGTATGACATAACGACTGGTAGGAGGTTTTTCGTGTTTTCTCGTGTTTAGTCACATCTTCGGGCAAAACGAACGTGATATTCAGATTTACGGGCTAAAAATACTCTAGAATTCACCTCTAAATCGTTCTTAATGCGAAAACAATAACTGTCTCATGGAGCAAGCTGACGTCATCAGTTTGAAGCGTGAAAACGGCTCCTAATTTACCCGATTGTCTTCGGTTCCATTGGCTGGTGCGCATGAACGGGGCTCCCATTGGTTGCTGCGCCATGGCCTCCGAGATCCCGAAGCACGCGCGCGCTAGTACGCAGCAGACGAAAAAGGGAGCGGACGAGCAGACGACAAAGGGAGCGGACGAGCAGCTTGCATGCTTTCGCATTCACAACTCATAAGAAATGCTTAGGTGTACCTCGAGCTTTTTTTTAAGAACGTCTTCAGCTTCCCTTTAAGTAAAATAATGCAGCTAGAAACCCGCTCGCACGCGTTTCCTTTCCGCTGCAACAGACGACACAACTCAGCTGCGTGGTGAACCTGGCCGTGCCCGAAGACGAGATCACGCGGCGGATAGCCGGACGTTGGATCCACGCGGCCAGCGGGCGCACGTACCACGTCGACTTCAACCCGCCCAAGGTCCCCTTCAAGGATGACGAGACGGGGGAGCCTCTCGAACAGCGTGCGGACGACAAGCCCGAGACGGTGAAAGCGCGTCTGGAGGCCTACCGCACCCAGACGGAGCCCGTGCTCGCGTTCTACGACAAGAAGGGTCTGTTGCACGAGTTTCACGGCACAAAGTCAAAGGAGATCTGGCCCCACGTGTACAAGTTCCTCAGCACGCTCAAGAAACCCGACCGCTCGCTCAGCATAGATTGACTGCGAGGCGCTTAGTGCAAAGCCGAAAATGGACTATGGGGAGGGGGGAATTCTGAGAGGGCGCTGGAGGTAGTGGGATCTGGGGATTTTTTTGTGCGAGACGAGAAAAATGTCTCGGAAAAACGTCTAGATTGTTTTGGGGAATGGCGGTTCTTGTCTGAAAGAAACTCTGCAGGGACGTCGAGGTAGTTTAGGGATGGTGGACGTAGGAGGCAAGAGAGTATGGTACATGCTCTTCGGGGGTCTAGCATGGTATTCGTTGGTTGCTCTGTTATCTGGAGAAGCCTACCGGGGTTGAGGGGAATTTGGTGTAGTGTAACCAACCGGATTTTTGCAATATTTGTGAACGTTAGCAGGAGCGCGGTCTGTGTACAAAGGGTTTGCAGTTGTGGCCCTCGAATATCGAGTCCATCTTCACAGGCAATGATTTTTGTTTTTGTCCAAACTTGGATGTATTCTGGAGCCTGTTGGAGATCATCTTCATAGGGAGTGTTCGGGGGTTTACGAAAAAAGGGGCCACTTCTCAGATAAGTACTGCTTAACCGGATGTTTCTTTTAGAGCGCAGCTCTTAGGCACCCGTTGGCGTAACCGCACGTTGCATTATGGGACATTTTCCATAATGATGTCACGTGTGACGTCACGAGGGTAAAATTTTCCCGCTAAATTTGTCGTGAAATTTTTCCACTAAATTTAGCGGGAAAATGTTTTCGCTAAATTTAGCGGGGAAATATTCTTGCTGAATTTAGGGGAAAGATTTACCGCCAAATTTAGCAAGAAAATTTCCCCACTAAATTTTGTTTTGTTTTTTCGAGATTTGGTTGCCTGAGAAAACAAAGATCTTTTCTGCATTTGAGTTATATGTTTCGATAAAATAACAAATATCTAAACTTAAATGCTTATAGAAACATTTGTATTAACCACATAAAGGGGCGGCATTAGTAATGCTTCGGAAGGAGTTGGACATTCTTTACTACGGCTCTCGAGGTTAAAAGATGTAAAGACTGATGCTCCTGTCTTTCAAAGCGTCTGTCCTAAAGCTGTATGCACTTGTGATGCCTTGCAAGATGCTTTAAGCTCAAACTATGTTGAGCTCCTTTGTGTTTTTAAAATTGCTTTAGTGGGCACTTGTCAGGTGCTTGGCGGTCACCTACAGGCACCCATGTTCTCAGCATTGGAAGTGTGAGAATTTCCCGAGCCTATTTCGGTAGCCAGGCGAGCCGGATCTCGACAATTCTTCGCTTCATTTTTCAAAGCAAGGGCTTGTCTCGGCCAATCATTACGCGAATTGGTGGCCAGAGCTTGTTTGTGGATCGGCTCGCCATGGTATTAGGTTCGTTGTTAGGCTCAACGACACGCTCATAATTTCTTTAGGGTGCGATTACACTCTATACTGTAGTCACACTCTCGAATTGCATGGTGCATTGTGATCCGATCAGCCTCTGAAGAAGAAAAGAAATGGTTGCTGAGCAAGTTTTTAGTAAAAAACGTTTGACTTTAGCGCCATTTCCAGCATCCAAGCGTTAAACAGAAGCGCCGCGGGTGGTTCTACTCCCTTTTACTGTTTCTTATGCACCTGCTGAGTTACCAAGGTGCATGCTGAAGCAATTTCAAAAACAAAAACGGGGCATTTCATATGGTCTGGATTTTGCTGAACTTATAATAGCTGAAGCTCCTGTATTGGATGAGGAAGTGTCGTTTGTATTTTGGTTGCTTCTTTTGCCGTGTCAGGTCTCTTTATTGGTTTTTTGTAAGCTCCACATAACTAAAGCTTTGTAATGTGCACTTGTTGGTACCAAGGAGGTCTAATGGTCAAGGAGCCAGCATCCCATGAGTGAAATTATGATACAATCTCCAGGGCATCCATCTTAGAGTGGTAAACCACGGGCAAGATCAGTCATCTGATCTTGCCCACACTCTAAGATTGCACCCTTCGGAATCTGTTTCGTCTGCGACATGTGGAAGTAGTTTTAGTGCGACATATTTTTGCCAGGCATTTTGTCATTTATGAGGTATGTACAATCCAGTTCCTTTCATCTAACCTCCATGGTTAGCAATCTACGCGTTACTGTGATGCGCTGTGCGGAGCTGTACAGGCCATAGCTCTGTTCATAATCGAACGGATGTTGTCTGCATTGAAGTAAGCGTGCATACAAACATTGATTGGGGCCCTAGTTGCAAGTAAAATCTGTCGTGTGGTTTTCAGTTTTGGTTTGATAGCTTTGAATAAGATACAAAGTTATTACGATGTCTTTGTGTCAGATGTAGCCTTGTTCCGCAGTCTTCCCATACCTTGTAGTATATTTAAAAAAAAACTTGTAAAAGGTACAGTTCAAGGAAACAGCCTCATTGAAAAATGGCATGGCAGTACACTGGCAGCTACTTCAAAACATTTAAAAATATGGTGCTAAAGCACGGCTTACACTATGGTCCCAATTACTTTGTGCCCATCTCCAGTAATGGATGGATGGATAGAGGCGCCGAAGGACAGGGACTAGGTGAAGGTGGTAACGACAACACGGAGCGCACCATGTTGTTGTTACCTTCTTAACTTTGTCCCTGTCCTTTGGCACTTCTATCCAATCATGAACCAACTAGCCCAACTGAACATTTTGTTCCAGTAATGGGTGCATACATAGCAGCCCTACTAAACCGGGATGCAGTGGCAGTATGTTCTAAATGCTTACCCAACTTACCTCGAATGTTGTACTCCAGCACTTTTAAGAGAGGTTAAGCGAAGAAAGTTACGCGTCTTCCGTATCTTCATAGGTTGTGGAATAGGTTTGAAGGTTTAGACCACGGCTAGAGCTTGGCAACTCCCGTTTTACGGTTACCGCCCCCAGTCGCAGACCGCCGCACAGCTGTCCAAGTGTCTACTGATCGCTGTTTTCAGCATCATTAATGCCCCTGTTACCAACTGTTGCCCAGTGTTCTGTGCTTGGTTGTGTACCAGTGCGGCACAGATAAACTCATCTAAGAGGGTTGTTATTTCCATGCCTCTAAGTCTGCTTTGTTCCTAAGATTGATTTACTCGTTGTTTACAATGTTTGTTATTTTGTCAACTATATGGTCTGTTGAATACTGGTTCCAGTGCTGTGAACACTCGGAGCTTCCTCTGTGGGTGCTGCGGAAAGTTGCCATTTCTCTTTGTAACTCTACCACATTGAACATGTTTCCCTATAGTTATACGTACCACGCTACTGTACATTAGTGCCTTTATTAAACCCTAGTGCACTTCTTGGTAAAACTTCTGTTCCTAAAAGAATTTAATTTCTTGACGCTCTTGGCGTGACGCTCTTTATTCAGCCGTCTTGTTGATGACGATTAACCATTGTAAATTAAGATCTGATGCACTAATTTTCTTTGGCAAGGCGGGAAATAATTTTGCATTTCTTTCCTAAGTTTAACATTTCACTTCTCTCCTGATCTGGGAACACTGGGTGACCTTGATTGATTACCTGCGGCCTGTATCGAACTGTAAGGGAAGCTCAAAGTTAAATTTTACAGGGATTACTCTAGAATTTGATCGGCACTTGGCAAAAGGTTGGAAAGGAAGGGAGAAGAAAAAAGGTGTATTGTCTTCTCTGGTTTTACACTGGTTCTTAAGATGTGTCATACCTTATATTTCTCATTTATACCTGCAGTGCTGACTGAAAAATAAGTTACACATTCCTGGCACTTTTGGAGGCAAGAGGTGTCGGTGATTGACTCGTACCAGTGCATATCATATGACCGTTTGGTTCGTTCATGCCATGTTTAGAGGTACAGTTTTTAACCCCTTAACCATATTTAGTTTTTGGGCATTTCTGACCCTCAGCCGCTTTATTGTTGTCTTCAAAATTAAATTTAGTGCCTTCAAAATCAAATTTGTAGCCCCAAACAAAATAAAATTATTACTAGTATTATTATTATTATTTTTTAATGTTAGTGTTGTTATTTTTTAGCACAGTCGCAGAATAAGCTATGAGCGAGCCTGGTTCATCCAAAACGGTTGAAAGTGTGAACCAGGGAAAGAAAAATGATTTGGGGACTGCTTTGGAGAAAACAGACAAACTTTGCTCTTCATACGGTTAAGGGGTTAATATACATACGGGTAGATTTTTTTAGATTTGCGATCTGTGGTCATACTGACTACAGCTTGGCTATCAGTCTTTAACATGTGTTTGTAAAAGAACTGTCTAACTACTTCATACTTCAGGTGTTACAGTTAGGCTAGTCATGCTTTCCGAGGTTTAGATATGGAGGTGTTGTGTTTAGGGGTGCATAATTCTAGAGCAGTAGCTTTCTGTGCATGTTATGCTGGCATGACATTTTGTTATAGTTGAGGTAATATTCAAAATTAAGTTTCCTAAAGAAATTCAGAATGTTAGCCATCATTCTTCTTATTGCCGTTATGAGGCTTTCCTAGAGGCTTCTTTTCCGAGGTTTCCTCAAATGTCTTCTGCTATCTTTGTGTTTTTGTTTTGAGACAGTATTACAGTTTCCCCTGAAAGTTGCGTGCATCTCAATAAAACTGTCTTTTGATGTGTGATATATACAAAACTATGGAATAGATGTTTCTAATAAAGGTTTTCTATAGCTTGCAGACTGTAGGCCTGTGCAATTTATAGAATTCGGAGGAATGGCAATCGGATGTTCACTGTCTGCTCACATTGTTGTCAACTCATCTGTATGGAAATGTGTATCCAAAGGGTTGTTTTGAATGTGTTTATACATGTTATGAAGTGTTTATACTTCGAATTAAATGTTGAAAAAGAGCAGTATGCAGTGTGTTGTGGGTAATTTCATCTGTCGTCTTGACTGCGCTTGAAAACAAGGAATGCGTAACAACATTTTATTTATAATATGACATCAACAACACTTCTGTGTCAAGTTCCAAGCAAGGACTTGGGGCTGCTTGCATTATATTACAAAATCCAGAGCACAGATGATACCTGCTTTTTGCATCATGTGATTCATGCAAGTACTACTGTTGCACGAAGTACGGACAGAGTATCCAACAGAAAATTGTGAATAGCTCTACGTCATTGCTAGTGAATGCAGTTTTGAGGATAGTAATCTCTCTTGCATTTACTCCAGGAAATAGAAATAACATTGTCTAGTTTTCACCATTCCTCTCATCTGTGCTCTTACTCCCTTGAAGCTGTAACTTGGTGTAATCAATGGTTAAAAAGGCTTTACATCCGCAATTGCAGTACTCAAAGTGCAAACATGTAGCGGAAATTTATACTGCAACACATTGACATCCCTATGTTGAAATGCTACTAACGACTGCATCATCATGGAAAGTGTTTGGATGTCTGGGCGGGCAATTCTTTAACCTGAACAATAGGTTGTCTATCAAAGTAGTTCAAGGCAAGGGAGCAAGTATGATAGAAGTGGCCATCTGCCACTTTTCAGGAAAGGCCACTCTCCATGACTACTGATCAGGTCGGTTGGTCTTGTCTCGTGATCACATACCACTGTCGAGGATCAGCACGTCTGGCTCTGACAGTAATAACATTTTGAGGTATACACACTATTTGTAGAAGGAAAAGAACAGGAAAAAACCTAAGGACCATAAGGAGGATGCACCACCAATCGCATCATGCAACCTCCCCCACTGCGCAACTTTTCCTGGGGCCCTCTTCTGACCGGCCTGACCAACGCATCAAGCACAGAGCCAGATATCTAAAGACCCAAATCCCCCAGGTCTGCAGCCTATTCACCATCTCCACTGGCAGTTGACTACACACAGTTCTCTGCCACCATCACATTCTCTTTCAAAGCAGTTGCTCTCTCTGTGCTGCTTTTAGCCCATCCAAGGTCTTAAATAGATCAAGCAATCAAGAACATCATCCAGAGTTTGTTTCTTTCGATGGCGCTTCTTCTATACCTTGCACGTCGAAGCTCACTGGGTCACATTCTGTTTAAGCTGGGTCGGCTGTACACCCGTGCTGTTTCTGGACGAGCTTGTTCCGTTGGTCGTCGAGTTGTCCGGAAGGTCAACATAGTCGTAGTAGTACACATAGTCGATGTACTCGACATCATTGTTTTGCGACGGCGCATTTGGTGACTTGGTAGTCCCGTTGACAGTCTTCTGGGGCCTCTCAGTTTTGAGGTTCTGAGCCCGTGGCGGTGGACTGCTTGTCTTGCTGCGTTGTCAGCTTCACTGTCGAGGGAACCGGTGTCGTCGTGGATGTCGTGACACCAACAGTCGTTGCTTCTGGTGTGGTTAGCAGCGGAGTGACTGTTGCATTTCGTCGGTCAGCAACAAGGGATTCACTTGAAAGTGGGGGAGCAGTCTTGGTTATGAGCACATCTCCGGTGGACGGTGCATTGGTTGGTGCAGATGTCGTTGGGGTTCCAGATGATGTGGGTGCATTTGTCTGTGTACTTTGAACCTCGGTTATGGTAGCATCTGTTTCGGCACGATGGCTGGTTGGTTTTGGCGTTGTAGGCACAGAAGTAGCCGGTGAAGTGGTTGTTGTGGGAGGAACTGTCGTTGATGACGGGGCCTGAGTTGTGACAGCTGTTTGAGTTGTTCGGGGTGCATTCGTGGTGACGACTTCAATGGGGACGGTTCTGGTTGCCAGCGTGGTTGCTCGTCTGGTTGTAGGGGCCAGCGTTGTCGTCGTTGATGCCCGTGGGGTTGCAGGGGGCTCTGTTGCTTCTGGTGTTGTCGGCGTTGCCGTGGTTGCTTCCTGCGTTGTAGATGCTGGCGTCTGTGGAGCTTGGGTTGTTGTAGTAATAGTGGTTGGAGCTTGTGTGGTTGTGGAGATTGCTGTTGTAGCTCCAGTCGTGGAGCTTTGCTCTGGCTCTGGAGCTCCCAGGTTTTCAATCAACAGGTTTATGCCCCTCCTGGGTTGTTCGGCGCCTGCGCTTTTGACGAGATTGATTGAAGCTTCCGTGGTTTGTTCAGTCCTGGCCTGCTGCTCAGTAGCTGTGGTTGAAACAGGCTTTTCAGAAGCCTTGGTGGTCTCAATTGTGATGGGTACAGCCTTCGTGGTTGTCGCTTGGGTCACCGTATTCGCAGTGGTCACTGTAGTCGCCGGCGCCCTAGTGCTGTCTTCCTGCGAGCCCAGTTTTGGCACACGATGAAGGTCGACCTCCACCTTGGTTACAAGCTCCTTCTGGAGTTCCTGGTCATCGGGGTCTGCCGTAGTAGTCTCTGGCTCCTCACTGGATGGCTGGTCCCCTTGCGGAAGCTCCTCGTCGCCGTCAGTTGCACCGGTCTCATTCCTGGTTGTCTGCTTGGTGAGCTGCTCCTTCACTAGCTCCATCATGGACTCTGGAATCTTCCTTCGTTCCACGGCACCTGCTTCCTTCTCTTGCGTAGATGATGCGTTTCTCTTCTGACCTGGGACGTAGTAGTCGATGTAGTCGTAGTAGTCAAAGACATTGTCAACCAGAGACCTCAGAATGGTGGGCAAGTTTGAGTCCTTCTTTCCACTAGGGGTGGACTTCGTCTTGAGCTCATCTTGCACGGGGGCAGCGGTGGTGGTTGTGGGTGGTTCCGTGGAAGGCAGGATCGTCGTGTGGAATATCGACTCCGGCACCGTGAGGGCGACGGTCCTGGTCGTGTCATGCACTTCTGCGGTGGTAGTGCGCTCCGTTGGACTCGCTGGGACAGATTCCGTAACTTCCGTCGTGACCTCGATAGCAGATGTCACCGGAACCACGTCGGGCCTGGTTGTGGCCGTCTCTGATGTTGTTTTCTCGACGGTAGTGGTCTTTGCAGTTTCCGGTTGACTCGGTGGTGTAGTCTCGTCGGCCGGAGCCAGCGGGGCATCGTTGAGGAAGGGCAGTTCATCGTCGTCAATAGATACATTCTGGCGTGGCTGGAACTCCAGGGACTCGCTTTGGAAGCCGCTTCCATTGAGGATCACGACCGGGGCCTCTGTTGTGGTGGTCGTTACCCGCACAGTTTGGGCCGTGGTCGACGGTGTCGGCGATGGAGTCGTGACAGAGTCTTCTGTTGTGGCAAAAGGCGTGGTGTCCTGTGTCGTGGTTCCTGGTCCTTCCGTTGTGAGGGCAGCCTCTGAGAAGCCATCGACGTCAGAAGAGCCATTGAAGGACATGTTGAACGTTTGTCCCATGTAAACGACGCTGGCATTGGCGGCTGCCTCTAATGCTTTGATCCGGTTCAGGATGATGGCGTCGAGCAGGGTTGTGTTTTGAACTTCGAGGAACCTAGAAACGAGAAAAAAAATTAAATGCAACATTTCGTCTTGTGTGTTTTTGCAATTTTCTTGCACGAAACACTATGAGCATAACGGTATTGGACATAGAAAACATTAAAGCAACAGGCTGTTTACAACAAGTCGGCGTTTTCCCAACGCAACCAGATTCGCTTGAAGTAACAGCGTCTGCACATGCGCCGGGTCGACAGCAGCGCCACCGCAGCAGCATGACGTTGAAGTCCCGCGCTGGTGTACGACTTTTTTTTGTTTGGTTTCTCATCATAAACTGTGATCTGGGCTGTATTTTAGTCTAAACCTCTTTCGTTTTAGATGTTAATTTTCACAGAATATTTGACCCTCTGTCAAGATACACCTTGCTAAGTATCTGCACTAAAGCGCGAAACACATATACGACTGAAATTGTCCGATCCGACTGCCGATCAGGCAATACGACAGTCGGAGGTGAGGGTTTTCAACGCTCTCCGGTGCTACGAAAACCCTCTCCCCCCAATGTCATTCCGGCAGTCCGCACGTCGGATCAGACGGTTTCGTCGTACATGTGTTTCGCGCTTAAAGGGCAACTCCGGTTCATACTTTCGATTTTGGGATTATGACTGTTTTTAGCGCAGTCAGCGTCCCTGAATTGCAAGGTGTAATTTTTTTCTCGTTATTGTGCGTAGTGTTAAAGATATCGACGCCTCAAAGTTTTGTTTGGGTGAGGCCAACAAAACCGAAACTAGCCGCTCAAGGCCCCGGCAACACTGGAAATCAGCCGCTATGTAAACGTGACGTCAGGATCGTTCTCGTTCAACGAGTACGCAGGCCGAGCGGCACCCACCTCTGTTGCGCTAGCCGTCTAAAGATAGGAGGTGAGCTGATTTTGTTTTAATGATGTATACGTGGTAGTTATCCAGCATATGTAGCAAGAGTTAGTGCGTATACCCAAAAGCTAGCGACTGGAAAACCCGTGAACTCGTTCGGTGCCGTACTCGGCGGCCGCCGCCGTGCGTGCGCTATGCCGTACTCGTCGCTTGTATACCCGAAAGATAGCGACCGGAAAACGAGTGAACTCGTTCGGTGCCGTACTCGACGGCTGTCTCCGTGCGTGCGGTCTTCCGTACTCGTCGTGAGGCCTAAATTGTCATCGGGGCTCCGTGGATGGAGCGGCGTTGCTCTACGCCGCGCTGCCAGTGACGTACAGTACTTGGGGCCCTCTCGCTTTCGCGCTGCGGGTCAGTCCCAGACACGAAGCTTTGAGGCTCTCCGGCGTGGGCCGCGGCGCCCGAACACGTTTGCTGGGCTGTACGCGTCTGTTTTTTCGTTTTTTTTCCTCGGGCGCGTAAAAGCCGAAGTCCAAAGTCCACTCGTCGAACAGCGTTCGCCCAGACCTTCTCTAATTTCCGGTCCGTTGGAAACTTGTGAAAAAGCACCTCCGGGTTGCGCAGCGGGTTGTTTGAGCAGCCCACAGCGCTACAAGTTGTACTCGGCATCTTTCGAGGAACAGCTGGGCAGTCTTGGGCGCACCGAGTTGCTCGCTAAAACAACTCTTGGAGTATACCGCAGCTACACGACACGGGCTACAGATACAATTGCAACGGCTAAACACGCCAATCCCAAGCCGAAGTAGTGGGGGTAGCGGCTCAAAGAAGCGCACTCCGCGCAACGCCCGGACCGGAGGAAAAAAAGGGAACGATACTGACGTCGGGGCCCAATGTTGCTTTAGCGATCGGCAACCCGCTGTCCGCCCGCTAAGGAGCAGCGGCACGCGGCGGATCGCATTTTTATTATCGGCATTAGTTGAGAATGCGGCGTCCCCCGGACGTAATATTTTGGCTGGGATCGTATTTTGTGTCACTACAGCGATACCAGTAATTTATTTCATCTTGAGTTTTGGCCGGAGTCGTTAACTTTAAGTTTCGATTATTAGGTGCTAGCGGCGAGAGCTACGATCCCAGCAGAGCCAGTCAGCGTCGAGCATGGCACGCGCTATCATGCCATCAGAGGGTGCACACCAATCCTGTGCCTGGCTGTCATGCGCTACGCACCGTTACAGATTAGTCCTCGGAAGCGTAGCGTCCGCCCTTTGCCGAGATTAGTGCTCAAACAGGAGTATCACCTAACTCTTTATTAGGGGCGCTTGTGTTACTCGTGAGGGCCGAATGCGATTGGGAAGAGGATTCGACGAACACTTGGCTCTAACTTTAGTCCCGGGGCTAAGTTGGAGGTCATGAGGGCCTCTAGAGAGGCACAATTAATTAATTAATTAGCTTCTGTTTGAAGAAAAGTCAAACTTTTCGCCTTTTAATTGTGGGGCATAATGTAGTTGGAGAATTGAGGCTGGACTTCATTATGGTCTAGCCGTGATGCGCGAAATTTTGATTAAATATGCATAGCGGTGCGCTACGGTGCGAGAAATTTCGTCATTGAACGCGGTTTCAGAACGAAACTAAGCGAGTAGAGAGCGTTCGTGACGTCGGTCCCTCCGCTCTGCGCTTGCGTCGCATTGCTGACGTCAAATGCGGCGCGGACACGGAAGTTGTGGAGCCGGCGCAGGGCGGGGGAACATTCGTCGCTCTGCAAAATCAGCTGGTGACGGAAGTTGACTACTCTTAATTCCACAACTAGAGCTTCCTCTACACAAAATATAAAAGAAGTAGTAGAAGACAATTTACGACTCCACAGCTGGGGTCATTACTTCGGCCTAATTTTTAGTGATGTCTTCAGGGGTTTCCCCGAGAATGAAATTTGGCTGGGGTGTCTAAATTTTAGGGGGGGGCATTCAAAATATAGGAGTCGTTGCGTATTAAGAGGTGTCTTCGGGAAAATACGAGGGGGGGGTACACCCCGGTAAAAGGGGGTGGGGGGGGGGGGTGTAGGGAATCACTGGATGCCCCCTTTCTATGAAGCGTCTACTCGCCTCTTGAGCACGAAGGGTATCTTCCTGAGCTCCTTGTCGACGGTGGCGTGCGGCGTGAAGGGCTTGAGCTTGGTCTGCGTCGGGGGAGGCTGCTTCTTGTGCCTCTGGCAGATCATGCGGGGACAGCAGGCCGGGAAAGGAAGCCTCTTGTCCTCGATGATGTCGCACATAAGCGTCGGCCGGTTCTGCAGCCGTGGACACCTGCAAACGCGCACGCGTCGACGAACACATCATGAGCTCACGACTATAGTCAGGGACGGGATTAGAACGGAAGGAGGTCCTTCAGTTTTCCGTTTCTAGCGCGAGCTTCCGACTTTTGATGGTGCTTCGGCGTCTCGTGAGCCTAAAGGTGCACGCGCAGCCAAAAGCACTACGGAAGGCAACGGGTGCGGTCCCGGAGGCTGGGCATTTGAAAGAGGAGCCCTGCCGTTCTCGTCTTCATTCCTGTCGGCGACTATAGTCACAGAGAAGGAACAAAAGGCAAAGGCTGACGTTTTCTGGCGAAAAAACAAACAAATAATATTGAACAATTACGCCTTGGTGGGCTCAAGGACTACTGCAATGGGCAGGAAAACTTCTTGATTAGTGTCACTCGCACTGAATCGCCGTGATAGAAAGAAACGGGCTCATGGATCGCGACATAAGAAAAGCATTCGAAATTGCTGACAGAAATGAGGCTGCCGAAGAAGGTTCGCAGCAGTTGTGAAAAGAAATAAGTAGGTAGTTACTAGTTAGGCCCCCAGTGGGATTGGGACCTAGACCGGTGGGTGAGGCAAACCATTCCCAGCTAAAATTATCATTGGATCCAATTGGAATTCTAACTGGTTTTAATTGGAATCAATTGGTTTTAGTGGGTTCCAATCGGAAGCACCATTGATGAGATCGCAATTGGAAAAAAAGTTTCCATTTGGAAACTTTTTTTTCAATTGGTGAAGAATGGATTTCAAATGGTTCCCATTGGATCCCATTGGTTCCCATTGCGGTGACCAATTGGTTGTCCGAAAACCTAACTGGTACCAATTGGAAATTTCAATTGGAATCTAAAGGGAATTTTCAACTACATAGAACGTTTGTCTTACTCATATAGTTAGTTTGTGGAGAATCACAAGAATAACACTTTGTGATCAGATGTTTCTTCTCCCAGACAGGAGACATCACAGTGATGCCAAGGTGACAAAAACAAACCACAACCATCTTTTTTTTTAATTTTTTAATTATGGTAATTGAAGGAAACGGCTCTCAGGTTCGAGCACGCGACCGATTTTCGTGTTCTCTGATAGGAATGTGACTGCAGAACTACGACCTTTCTGGTGAAGAGAGATAGTACTACTTCAGTTGGGACAATAAACTGTTACGCAGACTCGGAAAGATCCGTCGTTCGGGCTGTCTCTTTTTAAGAATATCGTTCTAATCCAGCTGTAGTGAAATTTGTCCAGAAGAGCAGATTAGAGGATTGATTGCACAAAACTATAAAAAAGATCGTCTGATAGACATTCTGTCAAATGCAACAAAAGCTCGATAGCACCTGATGGGGTACCGCACCTGATGCGCATTATTCGTGCGCTGCGCGAAGTAGTTTATACAAGATTTTGTTTTCTTCTTTTTATTTAAAGCGATGTTTTTAGTACGCCCTAATAAAATAACAAGGCTAATCGAAGATGCACCTGCATACATCTTAATTCAACGCATAAAGGGGGACATTAATAACATTCCGCAAAAGCCGGACTTTTTATATTTTTTATGGTTTTTGAGGCGTATGCGAGTATAGATTATGCTACTAATACGCAGTTCCTACCCTTCTGCGCAGCCCTCATTCCTACACTGTGGAGGGGAGGGAGGGAGAGGAGCGTTAGTGCGCCAGTTACTCCCCCTTCTCCCCAAACGTACACGCACACCCTGCCCGGCGCAACGCCATTGGTCGCGCGCCTTATGACGTTGCTCCAACAGCTGCGCCTCTGTTGGTGGCACTCTCTCCCATGACCTTGCTACAGCGCGACCAACACCAGCACGACTAACCTCCATGCTGAGTTCCCATATAAAGCTGTTGCTTTAAAAGTACCGTAACCGTACAGTCGCCGCGGGAGTTTATAGGGGAATTGTAGTAGACCTTTTTTCTCCTTCGCTACGGTATCCCGGAAGAAAACGCCGCACCTGCGCATGCCCGCCGCGCGCTCGCATTGGAGCTATTGGGAATTGTAGTAGAGCCGTTTCCGCAGCCCGCTAAGCACCGGATAGCGCTCCGTAATCCCCCACAAGACCCCGAACTATGCAGATAAGGCTGGCGGCGGGCATGCGCGGAGTGCGGCGTTTTCTTCGGGGATACCGTAGCGGAGGAGAAAAACGGTCTACTAATTCACCGCATAACTCCCCGCGGCGACCGCACAAGAGCTGAGTAGTTAGGGGCTTTTAGCAAACCGTTACCGTGTTTTGGGTACCGCACTACTGGAGCCTCTGACATGCTTTTAACGCGCGCCCCGCGGGTATAGAGCGGTACACTGGAACGCGGTAACGGTTTGCTAAAAGTCCCTAATAAAATGGGGTGGTTCGCGCTTTGAGAGTCGTCGTGCGCAACGTTCCGTTTGTAGTCACATGCCCTCTCCACCGACTGAAAGCTACTTACGAGTAGATATTGTCACGAATGACAAATGATGAGGCGGCGAATAACTGGAGAAACTAAACGTTTAATGGGGCGAACTTCTGACCAAAACAAAATAGAAGAACGTTAGCGTCGCAGGCGTCGATGTCGGCGAAACAACAGGATCGAGCGCTGGGGCGAGACCCTGTCACACGGTCAACATAAAGGTTAACATAGGTCCCTTTGCTATCGGCGAATCAGCCCGTGCTCTTGGGTCGCGAGCACACACACCGCAGAGAATAAAGGTTCCTTAGGTAAAGGTACTTTTACGGTCGTGTGAATCCGCCACGTAAGTATAGAAGAGCTCCGCCACTCGGATCTCTTATGTACTTACACGTGTGGGCTTCTGGAACAACCGGCGTGGTTCGGCGCGAACATTCGGACCTCGCATAAACAAGAAAATTCTCGAATACACCAGAACGCGACATTTACAGAACGCGACATAACAAAAAGGTGCGTCCGCTTCCAGGCATCGAACCTCGGCCATTTGCGTGAGAGCCAGGCACGATAACCATTATGTTTAAACACCCAAAACTGAATGTGAAAAAGTGAAAAAACGAAAAACACTTTGCAACAATTAAAGGAGAAGAGATGCGGGAAAGAGGTTAGATGACACCTCAATTCAAGGTTTCAAGGTTCTTTCACACCCAGCCTCAGGTGTTTTAACATAGTGGTAAACTTACACCAGCTCACCTGCTCCCTCACTGTGTTTACGATAACCATTCGGCCACGGGCCTCGCTGCGCGCGCGCGGCAATACGAGGCGTTTAACGTATATGTACCGCGTGCCGGACAGCCAGCAGTTTTCCAGTACTGTGGTTAAAGACAATACAGCAGGTTAACCGCCGTCGCAATAGCGATAGACATTTGAGGCCGTCGTGACCGCTACAAGTGCTCCCAAGCATCGGACGACAAATACAAGTCTTCGCAGCAAGCGGTCATTTTCGCAATGGGCCCTGCACCGTCGTGATCCTGTGCGGGTTTGGGAAGCGTCTGGAAGAGCGCCTCGGACAACGCCATAACCGTTATTCGCAGCTGGGACCGCCGACTTCCTCTTTCCGGTATTCGAGAGAAGAGGAAAAGAAGCAGCGCTTACGTTGGCTTTGGTCAACGATGGGCTTTGGTCGTCCTGCCGAGATGGTGTGCGGAATTCAGGATAAACGATTACGCCTCGATTTTGAGCAGCCCGAGTCATATACGTTACGTAATTATTTGAATTACTTTTGGACCAGTAAGCTTGGTGAGAATAGAACGTTCGAGGGAAAGCGAGCCGGCGAAGGTTGCGCATACCTCGAAGGACAGCCGAGCTGGCAGTAAAGCACAAAGAAAGGACAGTTTAGACAGTTTAGGTGGACTACATTTCGTGAAAAGTGTAAAAACGCAGGCGAGCCGGTGTGCGAGGTCCATATTTTATCCGACACTGATACAAACAGGTTTAGGTACGCCGTACCATTTGCGTGTAAAAAAAAAAAAGAAAAAAAAGTTTTAGCTTTTTTACTTTGGTGAAGAAGGAAGACCACCGGAGCTGTACAATGGTAAGTAATGGCCGGCCGCAAGTTGGCAAGCCAGAGTGGAAGGCTGCCGCCATCTATGAGCGACGGCGGCAACCAGATACGTGGCTTGCCGCCGTCGCTCGTAGATGGCGATAGGTGTCCAGAGTTCGGTGTCTTCACTTCTTTGCGGGGGACACGATCCTGGGGAAACTAGCCCTTAACAGCTCCGCTGTAAAAAACACAACAACACTTAATTGGTAGAATTAGCGGGCGCCCAGGTACACAGCCGTTTTACAGAGCGAGCGCTATGCGTGAGAACTTTACAATAATTCGCACATGATATCTGCCATCGTCCTTCCATCGCTTGCCCGAAGGTAAAACATCTGGAAGCTCGCTCACGCCGACACATCGCCGCATAGGTTTGAAACGTAGTGAATAAAAAATCGGGGCCAACCATTTGAGTCCGATGGTTGCCTGCTGAAACCCGAGCGTTGTGCGTTGAACTGGCACATGGCACGGCACGACTTGTCTCATTGGCCCGATTGTGGATAGGCTGCTTTAACATGACGCCGATCCGCCATCTTGTTGTTGGAGTGAGTGGAGTGAGTGAGAGAATGTTTCATTTATCAGAAAAAAAAAGAAAGGGAGAAGTAATAAAGCAAGTTTATGTGCACTACCGATTTGAGGGTGTCAGGTGAACCTTCGGAATACTGCCATTCAGCTTGCACCAGACAGATCATGACAACGAAATAGTGGACGAAATTACGTTAGGGAAAACACGCTATTACACCACATAACGCAAACAACAATATCGACGTGTATGAAACTTTCGTGTCGTTACCTATATAGGCAGCTGTGACTAATACATATTACGCTCTCGCGACAACTAAACGGCTGCACTCGCGTACATATTAGGCTCTCATTGGTCTGGTAGGTACTTTGCCAGTGAAGGTACCGCAGATGACAATTTGAGGTATTAAGGGTCCTCCGCATTATGCTTGCACCCTTCATGAAGCATTTCACCCCGTTTACTCTGTTGCTGAGCGATAGGCGTTTCGAACCATGCGAGTATCAGGACCCCAATCGAGAGCTTCGGGTCCTTATGTAGTCGCCAGGTGACCGCTCGTTTCTTTCGGTTGTTTTGTAGCATTAAATACATTTCAAACGATGTGTTCTGTTTTTCCCCGCGAAACCACGCAGCCATTATCCATTATAATCACCTCTCTTTCCCAACGTCAATGATGATGATACCATTGCGGTTTCGCTCAGTCTGCTCTTGCTGGAAATCGCACCACGTTACGCTGCCTTCAGCTTAATTCGCATGATATGATTTTACTTAATTCGCATGGGGTGAGTTCGACTGCGATCTTGCAATTGCGACGTTAAACACTACAGCTTCCACCACGTTTTCTTTTTGCTGCACAAGCGACGTTTTCATTGCGAAATCGCACGCAATATCGCACCATATGAAACAGGCTTCAGGCTTTTAACTGTTTATCATACGTGTGATTTTTTCTTTCTTTTCAAGAGTTCCTTTTTATTATTTTTACGATATGTCCTTTGTTCAGTTGCCCTCTCTCGCGTGATTCTCAGCCACGCGTCGCTCTTCCCCAAGAACAGGCGTGCTAAATAACCGAAGGTCTGAAGCTCTCCCCTCCCGGAAAGACAACATCTCGCACCAAACTACCAGTTCCGGTTCCAGCGCGTGCGCGTCGCGCGTCTTGAACGGAAAATCTCGTCCGGCGACTCGCGAAGGGACAGTCGACAATGCGGCCCCACTAATTACGAAAAAGAAAGCGGCACAGAAACGGCGACCAAGAGCCAGCTGAGACTCGACAACACACTGCCGCCACCGTTAAGTCTACGAAAAAAAAAAACGCTAAGATAAAAAAGGAAAAGGAAAGACACCACCACCTCCTTTTGTTTTAACGGCGTGGAGGGTAGCGCGGCGCTGCTTGCACTTCCTACGCTGATTGCAGCCGCGGCGTTGGATGAACTCTTCTGAGCTTCCTGGCGGAGCTGTGGTGTTCGTATACCCTGGTGTCGTCCTGTTTTATGTTTTTTGTTTGTTGTTGTTTTCATTTTTCCCTAATGGTTGCGTGAACTCCCACGAGGGGTCCACTACATAGTGTGCGTCGGGTATTACTGCTCTTATAGGGTCGCTTGTTGCTCGCGCGTATGTTTTACAGACACCGGTGAGTCCCCGCTGCCATGTTTCTCGCCAACGAATGCCCATTTCCGCGCCTCCATAGGGCTCAAAATATATCCTGTCAATCAAGTCAGTGACTGACTATAGCACCGAAAAATATCTCAAAATGCTAAACTGATACGAACATGTTTTTGATCGTCACCAAATAGTGTGATTTGCCGGCATATTCGTTGATGTGTTTAGTAAAGTATGCACGATGTTCCAGGAACGACTAAAAGTAATTAAAAAAAACAAACCTCAAATAAAAGAAATGATTCATCGGTTGCGTTGAGAGGTTACGAGCGTAAAGTGATAATTAAAGTGACGTGAGATTGCTGCGCACGCTTGCGCCAAACTGTGCCGCTGTGCTTATCCTTCCACATCTTGCTGACCTTTACTGCGCTGTCAGTTATTGACGACAGCATTGCGCAAACAGTTCATTTCACTTTCTGAGTACTAAAACGAATAGCGCGGGCCTGATATGCTGCCGGATCTTTACGGTGGTAGGCTTGCGTGAATTTTGCAAATTTTCGAATACCGCTTCGAATGACATACTATTCGATTTGGTTTTCGGTATCGAAAACGGACAGCACTAGCGAGTTCCGTAATATTTCTAATAGTTTCCGATTTGTTCAGGCGGGCTGGAAAGCTCCGTTGAGTGCGCTTCTCACCGCGATTCCCTGCACTGCGGAGAAGCGACACCTGCAGAGCAGACATTGCAACCTCTTGCTTCGCCACACAGCCCACCCACAAAAAAAACAAAAAAAAACATTTACATTGCATTTTTTTTTTAGTGAGCTTATTTGAAGATTTGATGAATCTTAAAGCACACCTGGCGTGCTCAATAAAATATTTCTAGGTTGTCTTTTGTTGTTTTTTATGGACAAAACCTTTGAATTAAAGTCGACCTTTGAGCCAGCGTTATAAAAAGCGACGGCGCGGGTCGTCAAAGTCTTCCTTTGATTATACGGGGAACTAATTGGGAAGTCCGTGCTGCCATTAGTCAATTACACGCCGAGACGAGGAGGAACGACTGCAGTCTTGACGCTGTTCTGTGCGCGAGTTTCCACCATCAATAAACGTAATAGAGGCCTTATTAGAAGAGTGCCTGCCGCGCACATTTCTGACGCGCGTAGTGATTTAGGGATCCGGAAGCCTAATGAATCTTTAGGAAGGTTCCCGCTGCATTTTGAACGCGGCGTGCCTTTGGAAAAGTCCGTCGCACGAAAGCTGTCAGGGTGTCGATCTCTGCGCAAGGTTGGTGGGGTGACTGTTTAGGGATAGGTCCACATTTATACATGGGTTGAACGTGACTTCATCGCAGCATGCTTGCTGTTTAACGCAGCCGTAATGGCCGCCCACGTGACATCAATGAAAGCCGTGTATTTGATGGGGGCCCGCCTTTAGAAGTGTTCCAAAGGATAAGTGTGCGTGAATGAAGATGAGAGATAGGGCCACATTAGTTTAACTTCTGTAATAACCCTAAGCTTGTTCTTGTTTCCCTGGTGCTTTCATCGATAACGTTTGTAACTTACTGCTGTTTTCGATATTGCACCGAATGCACGTTAAAGGCTCGTTTATGGGCGCATCGGAACCTCCTCACAACCTCGTCTTTCCTTATGAAACGTCATACACTGTCGGGTTCATTTATTATGCCCTAAAAGGCCCCGTTCAGATGAATTTTACATGAAGAAAAAAAAAGGAGGGGGATGAATTTTGAAGTTATAGAGATTATGAACACCAAAAACAACAGGTAGTTGTCAACTAACAGTCCTTGAGAGCAAAGTACAAACAATGCAAAAAACAAGAATGCGAACACAAGACTGTTAAATGATATATTAACACAAATGGGGCCGTCTCAGCAATTGAACCTGAGTCCGATGCTTTTCACTAAAGTGGAAATAAGGATTTATGCTGATGACGTGGCAGTCTTGTCCGTTGGCCCACCCGGAATATCCAAGACCACCAGAAAGACGCTCCAGTGGAGTCTTGACAACGTACTCTCATCACTATTTTGAGCGATATTTGATTTCACCTCTACTCGTGCTCTTGAAATGATCGTCCTCGCAGTACACTATGACTCGGAAAATCTGTTGATTGCGTTTCGCACCAAGTGTGACCTGGTTATCGATCATGGCGTTCATATTTAATGACAGTTATATGCGTGAATGAATCGTACGGCCGGAAGGTCCGCTATCATTACGGTAATCGGTGTGGCATAACTCTCAGGCACAATGACGCAAACTGAGTTATTTCGGCTCCACTCGTATACTCGCTATTCTGTGTCACCTTTATTCCTCAGTGACAATTGCTCGATCCTCGCTGCCTGTAATAGCGGTAACATTATCGATAGCACGGCTTAAGTGGTTCCCCGTCAGCCTTGTCTTTTATATTATTATAGAGCCGCGAACAATAGATAATCAAAATAATAAGATAAAAAGCGGCGGTCGGTCAGATTTTGATCGGCAATCTTCGACGGCACCCGCGCGATTGTCGGAAGGACGCCGCCGCCCCGCACTTCTTTCGCACCGCCAGATCAGGAAGCCGCCGAGCGCGGGCGCCACCACCATGCACGGTTGACGTGTGGGCAGGCCTCGCTCGCAGCTTCCTGATTTAGGCGCTTCATCGTGGTTTTGTTGTCTCTCCCTCTCTCCCTCTTTCTTTGTACGGATGCCGTTTTTGAAATCGGCGAGTTTGATGCGTCGCTCGCGCAGATTGGGTCCATACGTAAGATGGGTTTTCGGAGTGGCGGGCGGCGATGCAGCAGCAGCGCCCCTCACGCACGTTTGCATGTCACGAGTACCTCTCGAGTCAGATGCAAATTTCTTTCCTCGTCGCCCTTTTTTCTTCTTTTTCATCTCTTTTTGCATATTTCTTGTTGTGGACGTCGTCTGGGGCTGAGGAATCGATCGAATAAAGGATATCCGACGCTCCTCCGGCTCTATTGTTCCGTTTTGACGTATGGGGGCGCGATCGTCAACAAGGTCGGCTGTAGCGCTATACTCCAGTTCACTCCTCAGCTGACAAACGATGGAAGCCACGTGTTCGTTGGACCAATCATACGTCCTTCTTTTGTAACGTGATCATGCTCTCGCCGATACCCACGCACAGAGAGAGAGAGAGAGAGAGAGAGGCGGGGTCGGGTGATGAAAGGGAGGCCGTTGATTGGTCCTGGGAGCACGTAGCTTCCACCGCACTATCAGCTTTGAGGGGTGAGAGAGAGTTTGTAGAAACTCGCGCCTCTACGAATTTCTAATAGGTATTTTCGAAACTGGAACGGTTCGTAAACGTTCGTAAATGGCGTTTGTGTCACAATGATGCACGTTTCTTTTTTCATCTTTTTGACGCCCTTAAGGAAGTGGTCCTAAAAAAAAAAGTTTTATTTAGAGGCTTGACGCGTCGAGCATAGAGGGTATACCGTGCAGGCCATTGTGTGGTCTGTTCGTAAAAGGGCGTTTAAACTGGGAAGTAAGGTCCGCGTAGAATGATTTTTACATTGTTTTGTTGTTTTCTTTGTTAAGGTAGACTACGCGTCCCTAGGATGCCGATATTGTAGCCGAATGCGTTGTTATCGGTGACAAGCGTAACCGCCAGTCGGGGCACGTGGAGCGAAAGCCCGTGGTGCAGCATTCACCGATATCCCGGGTTAAAACCTCTCCCCTACCCGCTTGGACTTGGATGAGCGTTCCGTACCGGCATGCTGTCGGGTATCCCTACTGCGTGGTGCACCTTAATAGAATTTGTACTGCACTGGCTATAGTTTTCTCATCTAACAGCACAGACACCGGACACCCGTTGGGAGTGACTATAATCTTCCTGCTGTCTAAACGTACCCGTGACACCGTTACTTTTATCGGAAAGTTTGAGGTGGTGACGTCATCCCACCGAAACCACAGCCACAACTGCAGTAAAAGCTGGAGTTGCGGTACAGTAGCAGGACGCAGGTACACGGATTGCTGAGAACGATTACGAAGGCTTAAGATACACAAAAAATGGGCTATTTTTTTTTTGCCTCCACATGGCAAGCACCATGTTAGCCGAACACCGGAACGCAAAACGTATACTGCATGCCAGTAAGTTTTGCGTCGCGGTTGCGTTTTGAATAATTCGAGACATTGGTTGATCATTCAAAGATGCGTCCGAGTTGCATGAGCCTTCGTGCGTCTAAGACGAATTTTAAAATATTAACGATTTTATTAGTTTAAGTTTTGTATAATTTGCGCACTACGATCGAGGGCCAAGAGCTGTTAGTGTCTAAATGTAGAGGGTACAGTAAAACTAAGACCTTCTGTCTCCATCCTTCGGAAGCGCATTAGAAACTTTGAATTATAAAGTGGTTTTGTCCGCTTGCTTTGAGACCGATAATTTCTTGATGTATTCTTGAGACAAATCCAATATTTACATGAATATATTCAGATGGAAGTTTTCCGGATACCGATATATGGCAATTTAGGGAGAGAATCAGTATGTCGACATAGCTCACTTACTCTTGAAAACTTCCTTCGCAGAGGATTTGACTTAAAAAGCTGAACGCATGGATGCAAAGATGGATGGTAATGGTTGTACGTCTTGCGTAATCGAAGCGATCCTAGCGGCATAGTACCGCGCAAAGCATCTTGGGATTCCATTGGCAACAGTTTCGGTTTCTTTTTTACAGTCACACTTCACGACAACCCGTTAGCGACCAAGTATACAGTGCTTGCATATTAAAATATGTGACTTTCCTTAAATTTATATTACAGTTGGTGTTGCCTACCAATACAAATTTAGAATGCTGAAGGCACGTTTTCTTTTTTTCTTCTTCTTGGGGGTGGGGGATGGGGGCTCGTCTCTTGACGTGCCAGAGTTTGTACTCAATTAAGTAAACACAGGACTACAATAGAAGATGGAAGAAAAGTATACTGGAGCGATCACACTGCTCCATGTCTCCTCAATGTCCTAAGCTTTTAAACCATCCGGGAGCCGGGGTGGTCATGTAGCACTCTGCAGTGGTAGCCGGGACGACGCCAGATAGGCACGAGACGCGGCAGGCCCTACTCGTACTCCTAGATGTAGGTCCTTACGGCTGCCGGATGTCCGTGTTTCAACGGGCGATCGTACGAAGGTGGATGGGTGCAATGCAAGCGAGCGCTGACTTTATGTTCATGCAGTTCTGAGATGCACTACTTCGTCAACGGGGCAATCGAAATCGAAATCGACACTCCTCTCCATGGCCAAAGAGGTCCCAAAAAAGCAACGCGCGCAGTGTTGCATGCAGAAATTTTTGTAAGCGGTCTGTTGGGCGGTAGAGCACTATACGCGAGAGGTTTCTAGTCTATGGAAACGTTTACAGCCCTACACTTTAAATTTTGCCATTAAATTTGCCAAAAGAAAACGAACAAACAAACTTTGCCAGACTAGGCGGTTGGCGGAAGGAAAAGACCGAGAGGTGAAAAAACAAACAAACAAATTTGTAAGATAAAGGCACCGAAATTGTCGGAATCCGTAGCCCAGTTATGCATTCTAATCTCATCCGTTCGGCCAACACTATATGTGGTTCAGAAATAACAACAAAGAAAAACTCGTCGCCCATACGGGTAAGAAGGCGTGAGACCAGCGAATACCTTAAATTAAAAAGGCTAACTGATCGCGGGATTGTCGGCGCGTACACCGGCGAGGTAATAATAGCCAATAGCCTGACTCCATGAGCGTGCCTTTGTAGCAGTTTGACGCCTGCGCGTAGATCGTTCCCATTATTCATCGAGCTGGTTTGTAGGTCTGATTGAAGAGGTTGAATAAGCCCTGCCCTTTTTCTCCTTTCAGTTTTGCAACTCGCCGCCGCCTTTATTACATAAATCTGTTGCCCCTTAAACGCCCCCCACACATACAGCCAGAGGATCATGTTGCATAACCGAGTTTCCAGTCCTTTATACCACGCTGCAACCTGAGAGTGGTTAGCGTCAGGTTTCCGGAGGCATGACACAGGTCACAAACGATAAGGTATTGCAAACGCCAATCTGTCCTTGTTTTCTGCTGACCACACGCACAAATGACCGAATACCCATGCCAGCTCGCTAAACCAGCAGATTGAACTGAATGGCCTTTGCCAGCCCAGGCATGAAGTAGCGTAAACGGCAACAATGTAGACCAGTTTGCTTCTTTGATGTTCCACAGAAAGATGCAGGCACGGTACCAGAGAAGTAGCCCAAATAAATAAACTTAAGGTTACCACAATGACCACGACACCTGGCCTGGAACATCTTGTTGAGAAATTTCCATAAAATTCCGGTTTAATGTTCACGGATACTACGCGCATATCAGCGTCGCCCAGCGATGAGGATACCGGCAACTTTGCGAAACGAGCACCAACCAGACGTTATCAGCATGCCGCAGAAACAATAAGATTTTGTACTCTTTGCGCATCTCTTTGAATAATCCCTGATAACGACACATAAACGGCATACCGTTTTCACCATCAAACAGAAGTCGAAAAATCGAATACGCCACCGATAAAGGTTGCACTGGTTTGCAGATAGCTTGTACCCATCAATTTGGTCCTCCTTCAGGCTGAACTTCCTCGAGTTGTAGTCACGCATTGTGCACATCAGCGGAGTATACGGTATCGAGCGTCGCGAGCGGAGCGAAACGAGCGAGCACAAAATAGCTTCGTTGATAAATTTATCCGCGAGCGAAGCCGAAGGAAGCGCGAGACCAGCGCCTTCGTGCGGTTTTCCAGCCAGTGCTCATGCTCTGAATCGTACGGAGTCAGCTCGTACCAGTTTTGCTTCGCCCAATATAAGGTGAAACGAAGTATACTGCAGGCTAGCCACACAGAAAGAGTGTTGATATGACGCCGCAACCATACCCCTCGAACTCGCAGCCAGGAAAGCACATGGATCTGGATTGATTATATGCCGCCAATGCGATCAGGAATACGCCAATGGCAAACACAGACACGCGCTGATTTCAGACATTAGCAGAACACATTAACGTTATCAGACGATCAATAATGCCGCTACGCAACGAATGTTTGCCGAGCTGGCTGGATTTATCAGCAGGTCTGGTAAACTGATACCGGTCAAACCAGTCCGACCTGCTGCATCCAGCATCGAATACCGCCCATCAGTAATGCCAGACTCCACCATCCAGCGAAGCGCAGAAGATTGTCTGATAAAGATCGCCCGCCGCATATCCTGAAACCGCGACCGCAACAAGCGGTTTTGCCAGTACTTTGCGCGACAAGAAAATTTAAACCCACGCAGCGCCAGGTAAGTCAGCCAAAGGAAAAAATGCGCAAACAGGTAAGATTCACGCAGACACACATTACAGGTTTTCTTTATCCCGCCCAGAGTACCTGGAGAAACTGGGCCTGCAGGCGCGTATTTATCCGGCGGTCGCTATATCACGCGCTTTCCATATCGATAACGCCAATGAAAAATATTTTTCCGTTTGTAATCAGTCTGAAAGCGTATCGTTGCGCTATGCTGAATATGTCCGGATTCCCAATATGGAGAATTAACTGCATTGCGCGAAGCTTCAGTATCGCCGCCCAGTATATTATTCTGGCAACCCAGACAGGATACTCAACTTCCTGCTGGCAAGCAACAGCAAGAGAAGCAAGAGAAAAATACGATGAACGCGTGGGTGGCACATGCACCACCCATATGGAGGGGAGCGGCCTTCATACACCAGCGTTTTTGCTTGAGCGGCATTTCAGCCATTTCCGCACCAGAAAGACGAGGTATCGTGAAGGGCACAATCCAGGTCACCAGCCGATGCTGGGCTTTGGCTGGTCGTGACAACGCCATTACCACGGGTCACGCAACTGAGTGGCAGAGAGCAGCCAAATGCGCTGGAGCATTCAGTAACAATATTGCCCTTCTCTACCCTGAGATAGATAGACATGAAATCAATAAGGACGTAAAAATATCCAGAAAGCATATGTGGTCAAATTTCCAGATTAATGAACGCTGATTCATGGGATTGTCAAACATAAAATATCCTCACTTACGGGAAACAAGAGGAATGAGAAACAATCCCAATTTGAGGTGGCGGAAGTAACCTGAGATAATAGATTTCAAGCTCATCATAATTTATATACCACCATCGAACCCATTGTCAGCAATGATGCTTCCAGTAAGAACGAGAATAAAATCTCCGACCAGTCCGGCCACTTTGACCATCATCCGGGGAACGGCATCATAAATAATGCCAGAAGATGCCCGGCTGACCCATATGCCTGTGGGCATCTGGGTCAGTACGACGACAGGAATAAACAGAAGAGTTTACGTAATGTTTATTTCCAGCCAACCGAGCATAAAACAACCGCAAAGAAGGCAATAATTACCAAAGCACTTTAATATGTGGCAATCTCTGGAAAGGTCTGCTGGTGCCGGGTTTCACCCTGAATTGCAGTTCGGTTCACCATCGAATCAGTGATCAAAGAGCTCATATCAATAATCTTCAGGTCAGTTGATCGCCATGCTGACGAAATGATGAAACAATATTCACCAGATATGGCAAATCAAACCAGCGATGAACCCACCAGGATAAACGAACTTTGCGCGGCCTGGCAGGCAGAAATGAGAAGCGCCACCAGCAGCCAACCGCGAATAGCTTATTACCTTGTGTGCGCAGCGAAACCGGTTCCCACATCTTACGCAATGGTTTCGAATATTACTGCAACAGAGCGCACAAAAACGGAAAGATAATTTAGGCCCAGAGTCGGCTTGTACTGAACGCCCGTGCCAGAACCTGCTGGAACTGATTTTCAAATAACCACTCCCCGCCCGTCTGATCTGACAGTTAACTGCACCACGTGATCGGCTGGCTACTGCGGTGATGGACGTTAAAACTGTTCAATAGAAAATTTACCCCAGCCAATTTCGACCGTGTTATAACTTTTTGCAGAAGATTTCAACGCTGTTTAAATTAAACACGTGGCGTTTTACTGAAAGAAGAGATCAGAATCAAACAGAACAACGCCCAGTTCCTGTGGCTTAGTTCCTGATGTTCCAGAGAGCTGGAGCAACTCGTCATCCTTTAATGAGTAATACCCATGCATGTCTGGTGCATATAAGTCATCCAGGTTTTGAATTTGTCCGGTGAATAACCATGACGCTGCCAGGCAGGTTCAGATTAACCTGTTTGACGCTGCGCAGTGGTCAGCAGAAGATAGACCGAAATACCGCACATCGCCTGAACGACCCAGCCAGCCAACCAGATTTCCACCGATTATATTCGCTAAATCAGGTCGGCGACCAGAACCGCTGCGCTAAAGAAATCAGCGCCCAGCTCAACATCCAAATTTTTGCCAAATACCCTGATGTATTGCCTTTAGCCCCAATAAACCTTGTAGATCTGGATTTTGCCCAGCATAAAACGTTAGCCACCAATAGCCTTCTGCTGCCCGGAATATACCGCTCCCCATTTGATCAGGCACCAAAATATCCGGTTAAGGCTACACAGGTCGGTGAAAGCTCTTTGTCGCAGGTAAAGCCAGTTCAGGGAATAACAACATAACAGCGGCAAGAACCTTCGGCGAGCACGGCGCGGTTGAGATGCTGAATTCAACAACTTCCAGGGAACAAAATCAGAAATAAAAACACAGTGAAAACCATGGCATGGCATGAATCAGCGGAAATCCGCCGATAGAGATGACCAGGCAAAGAAAACAATCATAACATCCGCCAGTTCTTCATCGCTGGGAACAAGGGAAAATATCCGGCAATACGGGACTGTAAATATTCAGCTGGAGTTGAACCTTCTTAATCAACTGGAACGATCGAGCAGAAGCTGTGGCAATAAACCCCACTCATTACGCATTAGATTGGCGTGTTTATTCTCCTTCTTCGGCAGACCTGCGTAGCACAAACCGAGGTAGAGGGCATCCAGCCGTCCAGACCAACGCTACTGACACACGGTCCGTTTTTACCGGAACTGGTGGTGACATGCGTAATCGAGCCCACATGCTGGCAGGCGCTGCTGACTGATGGAGCTCTTCCCTTCATCCGGCATGAAGACGGAGAGGTGTATGTTCACGCATCTGGTCACAGCCCCCCCCCCCCTTCCCCTTCTTCGCTATTATTATACACCCATTCCGTCTTCCTTAACGATAATAGTAGCCAATACACACTCACCATAATTGCACGACGCACAAAAAAAAGAGAAAACGATGGCGTTTTGAAATACCGAAATCATTATCGCTGCTGGCAGTCGCCAAGATATAAAGGAGCCGATTTGCGAGTTCACTGTTAGCTCGACATCCATGAATACCCATCCTGAATCAAACATTAACTACGACGTATTTTGCTGGCTGAAGTAACGTAGCGCTTGTAGAAGTTTGACCTGGCCTTAATTGGGATAAATAAACGCGACCGCAGCAGCGTAAAATCTTCCAGACTAAATGTTTCCAGACGATAAGAGAGCCCTCCGGTTACGCTTTGTTTCAGGAAGATCATTTTCACGCAGTTCAGCAACAATGCCCTTCAAAAATAGGTGATTGTTTTGTACCACCCTTGCAGAAACGATACCGACTGATGAGAGAGCAGGCCAACAACAGAACCGGCATGTTGTGGTCACGATATGCTTTGAATACATCGCGTTGACTTCTTTGCAGAATGATCGCCTGGAAGATATCAAGCGCTATAAAATCAATAATGGTTTTAACCTTCTGATCACGCGCTGCAGTGCCCATAATTTGTTCATCCGACGGAGGTAATGGCGCATTGAAGCCAGTAGACCTTCGAGACACCAAAGCCTGTTCATCACGTAGCACCGCAATACGCGCCCCAGAGATCGGCTGAGATAATAACGGTTTGATTGTCGATAACCGTAGTGCCACCAGGCAGCTCATCATAGAAAATCAGTCATGCATGTGGTGAAGTTGTCAGCATCGTCAGCTAACGATCGCCGGAGTTCAAAAACCGGCCCTGTGCCAGTAGAAGCCATCTTTACCTGCTGGCGACATATACAGACAGGCGGCAACAAGGGATGACACCGTACAGAGAAACGAACCACGCCTCCTGGAGAACGGCACGCGACAAAGCCGAGCTGAACTCTTTGATAAACCCATAAGCGATGATGACATGACCAATCTTACCACAATCATTAAAGGCCAGTTGTTGAACTCATTGCCATCCAGGGCAACGGCATCATTAAAGGTTTGTTTATAAGCGTCTGCTGATATTACTGGTTATTTCCGCCAGATACTTTACGTTAAAGAAGCAGTAACCGGTGTGACTTCGTCACGACGGCTTTCAGTGTGGGAATCAGCATAAAAATTGCCGGGCCTGATACTGCTGTAATCATTAATGTTGCGCAGGCAACACCAATCTTGATGTCGTGGCCGTCAGTGGATTGATACACCTTTAGCCCAGAAACTTGCGCGGTTTATATGCAGGCTTAATCACCATCAATGGCTTCATCTCTTCTGTGGGGCGGTTCACCGATCGGCAGCAATCCTGGTTTTGGCTTCTACAGCGTTTCACGGGACTTTTCTGCGCCCATTTGGAGAAAAGATGAATGAAGATGACGCTGAGAATGCAGCGTCCGCGCTGCATTCTCAGAAATTTCGACTTACATGCGTGGCTTCTTTCACCTAAAAAAAAAAAGTTTTACGCGTAGGTTTGAACAATGATTTTACCCCAGAGGAAAGAAACCAACACACGAACACACAAAAGTTATTTTTTACAGTGTGTTCGTCCCCTTCTGTGTTCCTGAGTCTCGGGTTTTATTACGATGAATCATCACCAGCTCGCTTGTTTTTCAAGTATTATTGCTGTTAAGTTTCCCCAGTTTCGTGTCCGTGGACAAATATATCTCGACACAACCCCCTGGACAGCTACCGCCATCTATGAGCGACGGTGGCACATAGTACAGCTCCGCTGCTCTTCCTTCTTCACCAAAATAATATAAAAAAAGAACTAAAAGCTTTTTTTTTGTTTGGAAAAATGCAAATGCAAAAAAAAACAAATGCTCGATCTTAAGTGTATTTAGGAATACATTAATTACCCACATAAAGGGGCTTTAAAGATGTGCAAAGGATTGGACCTTGTATACAGCTCCTTCGAGGGTTCGGGATCAACACGTACGACAGGGTGGGAACAGTACTTGGAACGAGCTAGTAAACACGGCGGGGTGAAGATTAGCACACTTTGCACTATCTCGCACCCTCGCACCCTTGCAGCCTACATCGCTACACTTGTTTCGATTTACGAATAGGCTTTGGCTAGGATTCGCAGTCGACACACGTTTGCAAAGGAGTCGCCGAACAACCCTCGATAACCTACATTTTTGTTTCCCCCGCCGCGAAGCAATTCATGCAGAACAAATAATAACGATATTTTGTCGCTGGTACGACTTCGTTCAGTCGCTTTCTAGGTGTCCAATATCGACATATTTTTTGATAGTGGGAACACATCGCATAGATATATGTATACGATAGCTTTTTTGAAGGTTTGAGCCACTCTCGGGAACGGTGGAGTACGCACTTGGTTCATGTTACACGGTTTGCTTCTTTCTGTAAAGACGATTTTGCTGCTGGGATAGTCCTCCTTGTACAACAGTCGTCCCGTCGCGGACAGATGGATGTTAATAGCTATAACCTTTGTAACGGGCGGTAGCTTGCGCCACCTAGCCTTGGTCATACAAAAACTGTCTGCAGAATGCTTTCGAAGCGTACGTATGTAGGAAGCGAACTCGATCCTAACGTCTGTCTCGACTCCGATATAGCGAGCGTGAGGCCCGCGCGATATACGTTTCGACTATACCGGAATATCTCTCGAGTGGGAGCAAAACACTTTCTGGTCGTCGGCATTCCCGCGGCCCTCTTTTTTCGCAACCCTGCGCTACTTTTTTTTTTTTTAACGTTATTCGGCGGATGGCTATACCGCCAGGCCAGGCCCCTGGCATTCCGAGCACCTTGTCAGGAGCGGCCGCCGTGGTTTTCTCCAAGGTCGACCAGGTGTCAAAAGTTTCGACGATGCCCACTTCCTTGTTAGACACACCGCGCGGGCCGTGAAATCGCAGCTGTCTGCCTCCTCGAAGACCGGAGCGCGGAGATCGTCGATGACAGTCACCTTGGTTCGTGTGGCGTATGTCCACACACTAACGTGACAACGACAACACAAGCAAATAAACAAACAGTAACGTGATAAATAGTCTCGGCAGTCGATGTGTATACTACATGGGCTAGAACCCCAAAATAAGCTACGCAAGCGTTTTGCCACCAGGGCGGAGAGTATAAACGAAAAGGTTATAAATCGTGATTTAAATCATGATTTAAATCAGATCGGTTTTACTATAATGATTTCAATTAAACCTTTCACGCATAAATAATCCCCAAATACTTTATGTTTACTTTTTGTCTATCATTTGACGGCTTCTATGTGCACTTGTTTTGTATTTAAATCAAAGAATCATTAGACAAAAAATATATCAGGTTGATACACTAACAATTCTTCTAAGCAAATCATTAGCGTTGAGATTTTTCTGTGTTCCACTTTGCCACTTACGCAATGTCCTACAGCAAGCAAATCAAAACGCGAAAAAAAAAGTAATGTCATATCGCAAGCAAATCAGAACACTAAAAAGAAAGAGAAGCAAATACAGCTTTTTCACGAACTAAAAATAAGCTGTTTTCGTTCTAGTATGGCGAATTTACATCGATAAAAGGTTGTTAACTAAACTGTACTTAAAAAGAGTTTAAATGTACAGTAGTCGAACGGATGGGTCAATCAGTCTTTCATGTTTAAAAATACAAATAATACTGATAAAGAATAACTTTTTCTATCTGTAGTGATTTAAATCAAATTAACCCGATTTAAGTAAAAAAAATTCGATTTACTTAATTTTAAAAAAATCCCGATATTTTTCTTACCCCGATTGCCGCTGCATCCCCAATTTTCTCGAGGGCGCCGCCATATTGGTGTTTAGTGGCGCCCTCTTTGGACACGTGTATTCTATTGTATTGGACACGATGGCTGCGTCAGGAGTTCGGGGAGGACTCGGGTCCAATGACACGCTTCGCGCCCGATGCATGGATGGATGGATGGTAATGGCTATACCATCCATCCATGCATCCATCCATCCGAGAAATGGCGGCCGCCAATGTTGCCCGACGGAGTTTTGAAAAGGGGTTTTTCGGGGATCGTTATGCGACCAAATCGTGTAAGCACTACGCGGCGCAGCGCATGAATAATGCGCAAAACGTCATTTTTTCTTTCTCAATATGACAACGAGTATAGTTTGGCGCAAGACGAGACGTGGGCCAAATCAGTGTCAACGTAATATCATTCACGGAACGGGATAGGACATTCACTCCTCCTTTCTACTTCGGCACTCTTTCAGCACCCTAACAAGGCCGTAGAAGCTGGATTTTCTACGTCATCCATCGGAAAGCCAGCGCGGGTCCTAGCCGCACGGTGACGTCATACTCGCGTCCAATCAGCCAGTAGTGCTTGACTCGGGCAGGTGACGTCAAAAATTTAGCACCACGGCTTTGTTGTCTATACTCGTCACATTAAAAAAGAAAGCTTTTTTTCTTTTTCTTTTTTTGCAAATTATTAACGCGCTGCGCGAAGTTCTTCTTACAAAATTTGGTTGCCGAAGAAAAAAATTATAATTTTAGCGTTTCAATCGTGTACGTCTTGAGAAAATAAAATTAAGCTAATCAGTTGCACCCACATATATCTCAATTTAACACATGCAGGGGGAATTAATAAAGTCCCGCGAAAAGCCGGACGTTTATTGTTTTTTTTTTTGTTTTGGCAGTTTTTTAGGTGAATTTAAGTGCCTACAAAATTTCTGTCTTTCTCTTTCACTCTCTCCCGTGGCACGCAAATAACAAAGAGTACGGAAAGCTCTGCTGTTTTTTGTTTTGTTTTATTTTAACGGCTATTTAAGCAAGTAGCGCACGGCTGCCTTTCAAGGGAGCAGCGAAAGCGTTAACCCAGATAGACTCCGAAGAAGAAAGTGGTCCGGGCACGGTATATCGACCGAGGAACATCGGGCTGAGAAAGTGCTCGCCTTCAAACAACAAGATCAACGTTGTTTGTCCACCGAGCGCTCGCTTTTAATAGCGCAAGATCGGAGAGACAGGACAGGTTTGTTGGGTCGGGGTTGCTAAAGTGGGAGGCAGAACTTTTGACAGGTTGATTCTACCAAATACAAAAGGAAATCATAAAATGGGCGATATGCATTCCTGAGATTGTCCGCTATACGGGGAGCAAGTGTTAACGACCTCCTCTCTATTACTGCACTTCAATCGGCACTCTCGAATTTTTTCTTCAACGAAGAACTTACACACACACTCCCTTCTTTAGTCTAGCCTAAAGTCACTGGATCCAGTGACTTTAGTCTAGCCGTCGGGACGTATCTCGAAAACCAGGATCCGTATCCGGACCGGATATGAAGGATCCGGTTCCATCTGACAAACCAGATACGGGCAGTGGTCTATGGTATGGTCAGCCGGCCAGATCTGGTCGCGTATTCGGAAAGCACAAGCTTGTGGATTAAGTCCATGAGCCCGATTCCGGTCATTGGGCCAGATTCGACCAGCTGGACAAATTCAGAGTGTTGTTGGTTGCCGAATCCGACCGTGAGTGAGCCTCCTCTCCACCAGTGAGGCAGCCCTGATGAACGTACGTGTAATGGACTTCGAGGAGGATGCCCGATTCGTCCACTTCGCAGGCTGCTCTGCTGCAGGACCCGATGGCCCAGCTCTCGTTGACCGCCCTCGCCGAGCAGCTGCTCACGTCGTAGCACATGCCCGGGAAGTCTGCGTTCAGCACCGGAAACAAGAAGAAACAAAAGAGAGTTGGGTTAACGTCTTTGCACCAAACTGTACGACATTACTCTTCAAGATCAACCCATTAAATGGCGATTTCGTGCAGACATGCCTTTTGCAGAGGATTTCATCGACATATCTCCCACCTAAGAAATTGTACGTAATAGTATCGAGACAAAAGATACAAGGCATGTACTGTGCACGAAACTATGCAATCACTTTCGTGCCCCCCCCCCCCCCTTTCCCTTCTCTCGCATAAAACTCTTCTGGCGAATTCCACTGGGCGTTCTGGAGCGCGCCGGGATCAACTTCTCTCGAGCGTGCCTATTTTACTGGGCGATCGGAATCGAGACGGACGTGTTCCACTCGTCGTGTTCGATCAGCTCCCACTCCAGATCTCGATCCGGATCCGAGAAAAGTCGCTCCGTCGTTTTTGGGCGGATTCGACCGGAAGCCAGCCTGCCCAGCCCTCGGCGCGCACTCGTGACTCTTATTTTCGCCGGGCATCTCGCCTTGGAAGAACTCGTAATAGTCGCTCGCAAAGTGTCGCCCGCTTTACTGCTGCTGCTGCTTGATGACAGCTCGTCGTCAAGTCGCTCGAGCAGCAGCAACGGCTCGAGTAGCAGCGACGACGAGGATTGCTTGTATGGCCCGCATGAATTCGACTGCCTTTTCGGACCTCCGCAGAAGAGGCCGAAAATCGAGACGTACTTGGACACCGTTCACGAGAAATCCGATGAAGAGGCAAGTGGGCTATGCTGATGCATATCGCTTACCGACACGCATCTTTTACATCATGATTAACTTCGCTCGTGCGTAGAACACGTCTTGTTAGCGCCGCGATTGCGAAAACATGTGCTTGGAGATCCGGGACCGTGGGAAGGGGATTCCCGGGAAGGTGAATGAGGAGAAGGCATCCGCCGATCAAGGAGGAGTGGCCATGTTCGGATCGTCCGAACATGGATCGTCCGTTCGGATCGCGTGCTCCATATCGGATCTGGTCTACTGATCCCGGCGCGCTCCAGAACGACCAGTAGAATTCGCCATTGCAAAGGAGTGTGAGTTATTGCCATTTCCCTGTTGTAACAGCGGGCACTCACTACATCGCGACTATGTTTCTGCTCGTTGCCTTGTCTAGGATTTTGTTGTCGTGTTTAGCTCGTCATATCTGGCTAGTGCTCTTGCCACGTGATCCCAAAATTCAATAAATGAGTCTTCACCTTACACACATAAGCGTGAACAAGTTTGCCACACCAAAAAAACAAGTTTGCCCCTCCTCCCCTCCCCATTCCACCCCCACCCACCCTTCTTTCTGAAACTCCAGAGGAAAAGGCCAGCGTGAAAAAATATACTGGGTTGAAGAAATCTAGTTGTTTAAACTTAACCAACACTTGATGACAGAGGCTTTGCTACGAGAAGAGGCGAGGGGTGTTTTCGCGGGGTTGTTTTTTCTCCACAAATTCGGTATCGGACAAAAATAGGACACGGACATGGGACCGGCCGTCAACCTCCAGGCAACATGCGCGTACTTGAGTATTTCGGAAAACGACCTGATAACCGATAAGAAAAAGGAAACAAGGTAAGGGTTGTAGTTTCGAAACAAAGCCTCGCGGACAATTCGTTGGAGGCTGTGTTCCAGGTCAGCATCAAAGTAATACTCCAGATGCAATTTCTTCCCGTGAACTGCTTTGTTCATGTTCAAAAACAGCCCGAATTCTTTTTTTTTATTTTGATGAAATTGGTTTGGGGGTTAATTTTAGGGGGTTATTGGTATTTATCGAAAATATGGAACCCGACTTATAAGGCTTCTTCCCCCATCCCTTTCTACCACCACCCTCTCAAAAAGAAAAAAAGAAAAAAAGTGAAAATTTTGGCACACTTTTTTATGTCTATTTGAATGATTAACTATGAACTTTATTCAATATACTCGGCTGTTCTCGATAGTACGATGAATCTTGCTTTGTGTATCTTATATATGATTCAATATACAGTTCACGTTATCTTCGTGGAGCATCTTAAAAGGTCTGCGGGCGCTGACGAGACGAGAAGTATTCTTAGCTTTGTTTTAGTGAAGAAAAGGAAACCTATTACATCTCCTTAATTGAAAATCTGGCCTTGGTTCTGCCGAAAGCGAGAGAGACTATTAAAAATTTTATATTTCAATTAAGAGAAGAACGACAATATTAGGCTGCCAAGGACGCAAACAACGATGTCCAAGCCAGCGTCGGCATAATGCTTTGATTGATATACGCGACAGAAACGTTCATGGTATGCAAGATCTTCATCAATGCATTTTTAAGTCTTCTTAGAAAACGGACGTGGGATATTGTTTCGCGGAGCACTCAATTTTTCAGAGGTCGAAATTAAGACAGACGGAGTTAGTATTTACCGATTTAGACTGGAAAACCAGTTACATATCCGACGAATCGTGCCTACAATTTAAAGTGCCGCGGAATTTAAGTGCAGTTTACTTTGCGCGAGGACGAACGATGAAAGATGACCTCACCATGGGCCCAAAAACGGCACAAAGACAAAAAAATCACGCGCGTGCCTTGCACAAAGATGCTGGCGCGGATTTGCTGCAGCCAGCAGAATACCAATGCAGCCAAACAACCTTGGGCGACAGCATTGGCCACACAACGGCCAGAGACTCTTCGAAACAATATTTTGTTTTTACTTTTTCGTACCAGCTCGCACGATCGTAGTGTGGTTGCAATTAACAAAGTAACATTAAATCAATGATTTTCAGTGTGCAGTAGATCGTGTATGTGACTGCGCTCCTCACGTACTCTCTTACAGCTTAAGCTTTTGCCGAGTATTACGTTTATTTCGCCTGTCGAATACGCCAAGCTGCAACGACTGCGGGTGCTCGAGGACACCTTTCATGTCCTATGTGCATGCCCCACATCTGCCACGGAGAGCAGGACTTCTTAAAACTTTCGTGATTCGCGGAGACCGTACTCTTGGCTTAAGGATGTATACTAATTTTCATCAGCACCCTGGTTCATTAAGAACTAGCCTGCCCTACCTGCTGACGTATATATTCACGAGACCAAGCGCCTGTCATGCTTACGGCGAGTGAACCTTAGGATCAGCACCGCCCTAAACATCTGTAGAGCTGACTTGTGCATTTGCTTTAACACCTTTATTTGTGGAGGCCTTCACTTCCACCCCTCTTAATTCCTCTTTGTTTCTGCTTATCCCCAACAGCGAGGAGCTGTGCCCCGTTGTGCGGGATTATACATTTCGTTCTGGTTTCTTCTTAGTTTAGGAAATTTCTTTTCAAACACTTCTAACTTTCCTTCCACTTTTTTTTCGGTCGTTCTTCTCTTCTTATGAGCCTATTTGTATTCGTGATTCCAGTGAAGAAGCCGGCAGTAAGTTTCCAAAATACCAAATTGTGTCGGGAACGTGTAGCTCAACTTGCACTTTTGCTTTCAAAAGTTTAAACGCCTCTTCTTTACTGCAAAAAAGAAATGCCGTGGAGTAATGAAGAGATTAGCGGTGCAAATGACGAAACTCTATGCCTATTACTTACAGCATACTGCCTCAAATGCTGGTGTAGTATATTTTGTCACTAACAAAGAAAACAACCAATCTGTCAAGAAATGAGTGTAGTGCCATGAAGCTAATTTTTTTTTCAAGATAATAATTTAGCGGCAGATTTGAATGAGTAACCTGTTGAAGGAATCACAGCACCTTTAGAGTCCTTCATTTTATAGTGTTCGATCATTTCGCAATCCAGGACATAGCTCTGAGAAACAAACATCGGGAACTTCGTTGTTCCGACAGGGCTGTATACCTATCACGCGACGGCATGAACATTCGGCTGGTATACGAGGGCTGCAAAGAGAACCGGTGTCTCCCGAGCAGAGGTCAGGGCTGGGTGGCACGTTTCGCAGATGTGTGTTGCGGAGATGGCTTGCGTAAATCGGTCGCCGACGCGCGCGAAGCCTGCAAGCACCGAAGCCCCATCGACATCTCGCTTTCGAGTCGTCGGCGTCGGTTATCGTGGACGAGAAAGACCTATGTGACGCTCGGCGGGTGGCGGCGCGGCATCCATTGCGTCCGGACTATACTCCGTTCCACCTTAAACTCACCTGCCACCGAGGAACGCCAAGCGACCCAAACGTAAAATGAAATAGGGGTTTAGGTCACAGACCACCGAAGGACACCTGGGACGCAGCACACTGAATGACGGAGGATTAATGGCCTGGAGCGTTTTAACGTTCAAATGTACTGTCAGTTACACGACGCCTGCACACCCATGAGCCACACAAGGCTACCGTTAACGTTACTAGAACCACTCAGTTGGGAAACTGCCATAGAGACTGCTCTGGAAAAGTGGCACCGATCCGTCCACGAGAACCGAGCTAATGGCGATCCCAACGCCGCCATTTCTCCCGCAGCGGCCAGTCCAGGAACTGCACGTGACTTCTATCTTCGTTGTAATCGGCCATTTTGGGGCCAGAACAGATACCGTGGAAGGGCTTCAAGGTACCGCCCCCGACTCCCAAGCGGACGCGCCGCGGAATACTAGTTTTCTACCGTGGTTAATATGCGCCTAACTCAGGACGCGCTACCTGAAATCACCGCTGAGGCACGGTTTTATAAAAACAATAATAATTATGCCGCAAAAACTTGCAAACTAAAGATTTTAAAAACATCACGCGCCCTTCATTTTGTACTAGTCTCTAATAAAAGTTACTACAAGAAGAGTTTTCTCCTGTTGGTTTTTACGCAAAAACATGCTTCTGAAAGTTCAAGGTGACCACAGTACAAACAAATGACACAGAGTGGCGCTGTTGTCGTATTTAGCTCGGTCTCGGTGGACGCCAGCGGCCCAGGTTTCAACGGTGAGTTTCCCAACTGAGAGTTCTAGTAACGTTGGCTACCGTGTTCGAAGACCGCCATGTTAAAAGTGCTGCTATAAAGACAATTGCCGTAACATGCAAGCAGACACGCACACTTTTGCAGCGTTTGTCACCCAGGCGAAAAGTGCAGAGTCGCCATGGGATATATGGACGCATACACGGCGTCTGGTATTCTGCAGGAGAAACCTACTGCGCATGCTCCGAGCGCGTTCCACAACCCAGTTAACAAAGATGGCAGCACGCAGGGGGCGATGTATTGGACTAATCTATGCGACATGTTTTCTGCTGCTTGGTGTTTTCCATGGAGGTAGGAAGCTTCTGGAGGCGACGTCACGCAACCAGAGGTGAAGCTTGGGGAGACTTCCGGTCTGGAAGGACACGCCCCCACGATGACCAAAAGTGAACGTAATCAAAGGACGTTATTGGACGGACTTGGGCATCCTTGGGTGCGTTCTCACTGACCTCTACTTTTGGCTTCACTTGAGATTTTCTCGTTTGGCTAATTTGAGCCGGTATGTCGCCTTCTATTCTTGCTACCTCCATGGTGTTTTCGCTTGATTTCGTGCCATTTTTCAAGTGTTGCTGATTGGCAGAATAGACCTACTCTACACGCTCTTGCTTCATACTTTTTGCTCTCAACGACTGACAACGAATGAATCGCGGAAATGTTTACTTCTGTGATTACGCTGACTATAGGCCGAAACTCAGTGGAACACCGCGCATGACTACTCAATATTTAAAGATAAATTTACTAAGCAAGACGTTAAAAAAAAGACTTGGCAATACCTACGACGCAAAATTTTATACGATTTATCAGTCATTTATTACATGTGACAAACAAACCGCTCGGGCCGAACTATTGAAATACTACAGGCTAAAGCATGCAGGAACCAGCACATCCCCGAATGAGAAAGCATTAGTTGACATTACCACATTATTCCAATGTTTTCTGGCCATACGTTGTTTACATGGTGTCTTCTTCATTAACTCGCTTTATTGCTGGACCTTAAGTGGCGCTTAAAAACTGCGAAATCGCAGCACTCCAGATCCTTAATGAGTGCGCGCCACTCGCAATTGCATTATGAACGTCCGGGGGTGGTTAACCGTCGTCACAGGAACACCTCGGACATTAAGATCATCAGTCGCACACCAGCGGCTCAGCGCGGTGTTTTCCAAAACAAACACAAACGACTTAAGTCGGGCGCTGTGCGCTACCATTGTCCTCAAGCTTCGCGGCGTACTCTGCTCACGGCGTCACCGGTCCAGCGGTATACACAGTCGGTCGGAATACCCTGTTGGACGATTGCATCAGCGGTTGCTCAAAAGTCAGTCACATGACTGGACAGTTATGACGGAGGGCCGCCACACAATCCGATTCATTCCAGAGATCGGAGGTCAAATCTCACGGCGCTTTCGGCGTTTCGAAACCCCGAACTTTAGAGTTTGACTAAAAAGAACGTAATCTGGAGTGACTGATGGGTCCCTAGTGGACTTTCCTTTATGTTGTTCGATGTCTTGGACGTATCAGGTCTTCGCGTAACGGTTCTTTGAACAAGTTACCATCAGCGGGAGTCCTGCATTCGCCAGACAAACGAGCGAGGCAGATGGCTACTTCCGGGATGCTGTGTTTGGTTTCTTCTTTTTGTGAGCCACGAATTCGTTTGGATCCAGCGCCACCGTTCGCTCATTCCATGGTGCCCGCTGAATCTGTGAGCGTCTAATCCATTAGCAGATGTCGTAAATGATAAGCACCCACTGTACTCCTGTAGGTGGTCTCCACTCCACACTAGCAGGTGGAGTGTCTTCACATCCGACGTCATTAACTTAATTGGGCATTTGGGAGTCTGATGCTGCGAATCAAACCAATCTCGAAGAGTTCAACACTGCTGTCTACTCTCTGCTCAGGTCAAAGCGATTTTTGTACCACTACTTTATATAGAAGACAGTGGCATTGATCCGCGGGGACATTGCTACACGTCAGGTTCTTCAAATTGTTTCCTCGCTAATGGTATTGACCCGGGCTTGTGAATTTTGATTTTCATTATGGGGTAGGAGGTGTCTTTGAATTCGTCGCCTCCGTGTGTACAAAGGGGTTCCTTCTTGAGCGAATTAATTTAGCATGACATTAAAGCCGTTTTGCAGAGGTCTTCAGGCTTGACACGGACAATCCTGGGATCTAGAGGTTAAGTTTCTTCCATACGTGCCTCACGTTCATTCTGATGCCAGCACCGATTTGCATAGCATTTAACACGTGACCCATTTGCTTTTTGACCCCAAAGAAAAAAAAGCGTCGAATCTTCGTACATTGTGTCTGGGTGCCGAGAGGTTGCATGAATAATGCTTTGCAGTTTTCTTACATGGGCTGGTCATAAGAAGGTATTTTTTGTTCGAGATGCGCTCTTTGTCTAGGATTAGAGATGGTTAATACCCACTTCAGAAGTTTGTATTTGTGTTAAATGCTACCTACACAGCATTGGTGAGTTAGATGAACGCTATTTACTGGCTCAATATAAAAGTAAGCTTTGACAAAAATGGAGATACACGAATTGGAAATACCGGTTCTACGCGCAGCAATACTGATGAAGGATGACGAAACTTCTGATTAGATTTTCTGCTCTCCACTCTTGAAAGGATAATTTCTCGTGTCAGTTCGTTTGCTGTGGAAAGCAAGGGTTTCAAAAGTGCTCAATCCTGGAAGGACAGACATTTAAATATATGCTATAAATAAACAACAGGGAGCTCCACGTGCAAGTTCTTGGACACCCCATCCCTGGCTGAAGCGCCTCGCCTTGGACTGTGCTCCGGCTTAATGTAGGACCGCAGCGTAGAGAAGGTGGTACTTCTAAGATGATCTGTCATTTCGAAGGTGACGTTATTACATATTTCTAAACTCTGAGACGGGGAAGATAAAAAAGAAAACGGATAAAACAACACTTCTCACTTCTCACATTATTATAGTTGGTTCAATCTAGTATGTCTTGCTTTAAATGGAGATGCAATGTCCCGTCGTAGCTACGCCCGCCTGGTTACGACATACTGGGCTTGCAGACATTGGGAAAGAAAAAAAAGTTAATTCTCGCGTTATGTTAGCGTGGTGGAAGAAGAGAAAGAGCGCAAGACGGACTGTGAAACGAGACTGGGGACAAGAATCCAAGAACTGGACATTCGCGGCCTCTCTGAGCTAAGCGAGATTTCGTCTTTGTTACCGAAGGTCTTGAAGATCCTAAAGCCTTGCATGCGAGGCAAGAAGGACGCGGCACAAAAAGCAAAGAATCCTCCCCTTGTCCACCGCGCTAAATCAACCTACACCAACCGGCAAAGACAAGCGATCTCGATCGGGTCTTCAAGGGACAAGAGAGACGGTACCGCACGTTACCTTGATGTCTTGAAGGAAGGTAAACCCCATGGTGCTCGCACGGAATTCATAGCCAGTAATACTCCGTTCCACCTTACCATGGAACGCAGTGGAAGCTACAGGCAATCGGAGCCAATTCAACGCTGCCTGACTGTAAAAAGTGGCTTTCGGGAACGGAGCAGCATCGTGCGTCGGGCGTATCTCACGTGACGCGTTCACTGTGCTGGATTGGCTGGAATAGTTCGTAGCGTTTTCCCCGGTCCATCGCTGGATGGAACGGAGTGTAGGAGCGCGCGCGATGGATCATGCCATGACGGGCTAGACGAGAGCCAATTAAGTGCAATCTTGTTGCGGGAGCGCGTGCTTGCCGGCGTCGACGAAGGTGCTTGCTCAGCAGGATTCATGCCGATGCCGATGAGCGTGTCGGACGCAGCTATACTCTGTTTCACCTTATGATGTACCGCAGGAAAGGCTACAAGCGCGAGCTCCTTGCTCTGGGGCACATCTCGGCGGCACAAGCTCCCGTGCATTAAGGGCAGCTGCCAACGCTGTGAGCTCGCGCTTCTAGCCTTCGCTGCGGTACAACATAAGGTGAAACGGAGTATGGTGGCCGGCGCGTTGCTCAAGCAAGCACTTCCCGATGGGGCTAATTGTCCCTCCTCGATGTGCGTGAAATGATGTCCGTATACGGTATGTTACGCGTTCGCGGATTTGGTAGTTATAGTACGCCGGGAAATCAACCCAACGCTTAAATATGCAGGGCGCGGCACTACGAGCTGACTCAGCGGCGTTCAGGTCAGGGTGAAACAAAAGCCGTGCGGGGAACCCCGAGTACGTTAAGTTGTTAGAAAGAGGTTCGGGATTGGAGGGCTACGTTTCCTACTGTTGAAATCTGGCAGTCGGTGTGATAGCTTAGCATACCGGATGCACCCCAATGCGGCATGTTAGCCTTTTTGACTATATAGCATCAGTCTGGGCCAGCTCATTATGCCTCTGATTACGATTTCGCGGGCATCTCGAAGCTACCATCATAGGATGCTATAACCTTGCACAATAAATATATCAAGACGCTGTAATGAAGCTTCGTTGCCCATATTAAGAGCGCTGTGCATGCATCACATCTTTAACACTGCAGTGCTCGCGTGATAAATGGAATTTCATTAAAACGCGTTGTTTTTCTTGTTAAGCTAAGTCATAGTGGTAGTATTCTGGTACGGTGCTTGTGCGTATGTTTCTTTGTACGAACCACATAACAAACGTTATCGGCTCCATAAATAGCGTATTAAAAACTGCGTGTCTGTCTACGCGCCGCCGAATGAAGTAAAGTTCAGGGTACTGAGTCATTCCTGTCCCTTTTCCTCTTTCTCAAATGGAACGGAGGAATGAGGGAGAGTTTCCTTCTCTCTGCTTGTTGGTCGGCCTTCAAATAAAATTTCAACTAAGCTTTATTTTTTGTGTTCAGCAAGATACTATTGGCTGGAAGCTGTCTCATAAAATCTGATAAAATATGTGCCAACACGTATCTGAGTCGCATCCACCGGTAAAAAATGCACACTGATCTAGTTAAATCCAGTCGACTGTGTCATTTGAAGGTTTGTAAGATCGGCAAGCTGCCCGTGACTCACTATCTGAAACCCGGCGCTTCTACAAGGCCGCATATAAACAGATGTCTGTAATCTCCGAGATACGCGCATTTCGTGCGCGATGAATACGTGAAACAGTGACAAGTCTCAGTAACCTTCGTCTTCGTGGTGCTTTTTTTTTGCTCGTAATTGAAATGAGGGAGTCATGCTCTCAAATTTTCCGGCTCACGAAAGCGAGAAGGATATATTCATGGCATTCCGCCCACAACACACACGGAGCTCGATACACAACTTGGATAAACAGGATGTCATTGATTTAGCGGAAGATGATTCTGTTAAGACAAGCTTTTAAAGAGCCATGCTTCAGCATATCCTCAGCACTAAGCTATCACAAGGTTGCTACATCCGCCGTGCCAGCGAACAATCGGATGGATCCTACGGCCCTGGACTACTGAAACATTAATGTAGAAGGTCGCTGCAGTCTTAGTCCAACAGGGGACAGTGATAAATCACTTAATTCTACACGGGTCAGCGTCGTTATTGCCACTTGCTTTGTCCAGCGTCGCGCCGTGGTGCACGGCAGCCATTATTTCCTCTCGGGTGATCGTAATGGCATGGTCCGGCGTCTAACTCGATCTTCGGCTTAGTCTTCGGCTCCGTGCGTGTCATCGGATTTGTTCCCGCGTCTCGAACAGGAGTAAGTTCAAGGTTGTCGCCTTGTGACCTCAACGGCCCTGTTGTTAAGGTGACATATAATTCCCAGACTGGCAATGTGTGCCCGCTTTCGAAGATGTTTTGTCTGCATCCTGCCGAAGTAGGAGTGGAACTCACGATTGTCTTCAAGGATTTGTATCCCGATTCCTCGACTACGGAAGGAGGCGGTGGAAAAAAAAAGCAGTATATTTTTGAGTAGGCTGATTATTCTGATGTTGAAGGATTAAGCTTTCGAAGTGAACTCCGATATAACATTCGTAGCATCAAGTGGAGTCAGGTCCTTGGTCCTGGATCACAAGGGTCGGTAACAACGAAGTATTTCTTTACTTGGCACAAACCAGCGTGATTTCGGGATTATAAAGTGCACGATTTTCATGCCCCAGGAGATAATATACTAGAGCTTTGCGGAATTATGGAGGCAGTTTTGTGGCACGTCGGTCACGCGGACCGGCAGGAAGTGATTTGTTTAGTCCTGATGAGGACATCGTTTCGCTCGTTGTGAGGTCGTACGTCTAATCGGTCATTGTAGTTACCGACCCACATTCGAGCGAGTGGAGGCAGCGCTTTTTTGTTTTGTTTTGGTCTTTCCTGTCTATAATTAGGTATAGACGTAAAACAAAATTAAGATTTCCTTCTCGGAGAATCGGAGACTGGAATTTGTGCCAGAGGCATTCGTGGGCTGGAGACTTCGAATGCGCACCACATATGCTCGCGGATCGTTCTAATGTAGGGTTTATCGCTTTTGTTGCGATACTGTTCTTGTTAGGATTCGTGTGTTGTGCTTTAGCAAAGTTGAACGTTCGTGTTGTCAAGAGTGACAAGTACCTAAACTCTCAGAAAAAAAAAAAAAATAAAAAGGGTATGCGGGAGCTCAAGTTCGTCTGTTCTTGCACAGAGGTGCGATGATGTCAGAACACCGAGCTCTTATTGGCTGATTGAAAACAGAAATAGTGGGTAGACCTTAAGGCATCTAGCATTGAGCCAATCAGAGCTCGGCGTCGTTCTGATGTCAGCGCAACCAGAGCTACGGCGAAGCTGACGACTTGCTCTCCACATACCTTACACCGCTTGTCCCATATGCTACACCTCAAAACTCCAGTTTGACATGTCAGCGCACTGACATAGAACCAACGGTATACCAACTTTCGCGAGCGGCTTGATAGCCGAGTGGTACAACTTATTAAAATAGGTAATGCACGTGTTAATGATTGCAAAAGAAAAAAAGAATAATCGGGGTTTCCTTGGTCCTACTGCAAAACCTGTTTTTTTTTCGTCTAGTTATTGATACGTACTTTAGCTGTATTAAAAGATATATCGCACCGTTATCAAGCCCCTTGTAAAAGTTGGGGCCGTAAGACAAAAGTTGGGACAAGAGTGTAAGTATACCTTTGTATGTTTCGAGAGTGTATGTTAACTCAGACTCAAGCTATAGTACGTTTCACGTTATGTTGTACCTGGCGAGCTAGAAGCGCGAGCTCATAGCGTTGGCAGCTACCCTTAGTGCACAGGCTTTGCCATCGGATGTGCCCTGAGCATGGAGCTCGCTTGACCTTCCTGCGGTACAACTCAAGGTGAAACAGAGCATAGTTGAAGTTGCAAGCATAACATTCTCCTGAGCTCGCTACCTATTTTACTGTTTACAAATGTTTGTGATTCATTTGTTTGATATGTTGAACATTGATGCTGCTCGAATCACTTTTGATTTGGCTTGCCGAGTTGATAAGATGGTTGAACTGTTGTGCAATCAGAAATAACTTCCACCATCGCAAGGAGCGGAAGTATGCGCGCGAGCAGGTTAGGAAACATAATCTAATCCCTGAGATACCAACAAATAAAAAAACGGCTTGTTCGTTATTTCTTTGGGGTGTTTCTCAGGATTGAGATTATAATGCCTCTACCACGATCGATTTCATTCAAACCTTCGGGTGTGTGGGAATTTCAACAGATTATTCATAGAGTACAACACTGTCTATCCATCTAAAGATGTACTAAATAAGATGGCTTAGCATTCGTAGACAGTGAGCATGAGCTGAGATGTTCAATAAGGCAAATTAAACATCTACGCAATATTTGTTTTTCTCAACTGTAAACTGCCTTTTAATCAAGATAGATATCGATAACGCATTCTCGTCACAGAGTGCTGTCTAGGTCTCCTCTTTATGTATCCCAAATTACACTCACTTTAATCAGCTACAAAAAAAAAAAAAAGACCTTAGTGGAGCATTTTGTGGACAACAACCGATTCCTCGCCACGGAACCTCCTTCTCGCTTTTCTTCCTTTCTTATCTTTTTTTAATCTTGCCATATTTTTTGGATTATAGTTTGCTGACTATACAGTCCGTGTTAAAGACCCCAGGCTAGCGGTTGTACTGCGCCTGACTAATATTTTTTCATCTACAGCTGAGATACCAGACGACCACTGAGGCTGGCTAACTTCCGGTTGTATGAACATACACTCAACATTATTATTATTTCGCTTCTCTTCCATTTCTTATTTTTCTTTAACCTTACCGCATTGTTTTAGACCATATAGTTCCCGGACTATACAGATATGTTTAAACGTTAAAAATTTACGCGGTGAGGATTATGCAAGGTCCTGTTTCTTTAGATCGTTCATTATAACAGAACGTGATGAATTTTGTGAATGGAAGGGTATATGTTAATGATGATTTCTGTATGATGAAAACAGCTTTTTTTTATGTGTCAATAAAGCAGGCAATTTTCGAAGGCATGCTGCGTATGATATCGTCTTACGTGTGGTATATGCACCAGGTGCGTACCATGCATAGTGCACGAATTATCGAAGGAAACACTTTTGTTTTTCTTCAGCCGGAATTTTTTTTCGTAGTTATCTATCTATCAACACGCTGTTTACAAACAGGCCCTGCGTTTGCCCACAACAGGTGTGAACACTGCACGTGTGCAAAAACTAGATTCGAGTGAGAAGAAGTGTCTGCTACGCATGCGCAGTACCGACAGCAGCGCCACCGCAGCGGTGTCACGTCACAGAGTTGGGTGCGGAAATATACGATACTTTTATTCCCATCTTTTACTCTTCATGCCTCTCTTTCTCGCTCTCTATTTTTTTTTCTTCTTAAAACTGAATTTTCCCGTTGTTTCAGCAGACTCGATCGCCACGCTTCTTTAAACCGGTTCTTTTATTTTTTTTTTTGCATGAGAACATAATCGAACGCTGGGTGGATCCCGGAAAGCGAAAGAAGTCATCTGGCCATCTCCGGCGCCAAACACGCTAAAAAAACAACAAAACAATTCACTTGAAAAAAGAAATTAACATAAAACAAACACACAAAGTTTAAACAAAAGGAAAAGGAGCACAAGCGATGCGCAGTGAACCGAGCAGACGATTACCATTACTTTCGTTTGTTTGCATATTACTCCGCAGAGAGACGCATCGGGGTTGGAGGACGTCATCAGGGTGGAGGACGCACGCATCGGAGGCGCACGCATCGGAAGTTCTCCCGGCGCAGACTTTATCCCCCCGAGCGCGCGCCTGCACGACATTGAAGGGAAAAGTGGAGCTGCTCTCGGAAGAGAGAATCCAAGTCGTCGAACGTCTTGCAGTCTGAATCGTGTTCGATGAATGTAACAGCCGTTACGCAAGTGAACGCGCCTCCCTTGTATCGTGCTTCGATGTTGTTGTTATTGATTGTTGTTTTTTTTCGTGTTATTTTGGAGGTTTGGACGCAATGCTTCCGGGTGTGCTTTGGACGGTCACTTTCCGCGGGAGTGGCTCCGGTGTCGGTTCTCCCGGCAAGGAATCGGCGGAGCTGAAAAATTTGGTGTCCCGTTCGGTCCCCGAAGACGAACGGTTTTGTGCAGTTGGGCGGGCGACCCAAATATTAGACGAACAGGGCTTTTTCTTACACGGTCTGAAATAATATTGCTACCCTCTGTGTTGCCTCAGAGGGCTCTTAAATGCAGAAAACGTCCCACTCCCCACTTAAAAAAAAAAAAAACAAAAAACATTTACGTTTTGTTTTGTTTTTACAAAAATAATATTGCGCATCGCCGAATTCTCATTCTCCGCCCAAATTTAGCGCTAGCGGTTCGAATCAGATGCGAAAGATTCAGCACTAAACGGTATTTTATTCAAAAGGTACGAGTGATTTTCTGAAATTTCTAATGAAAAAATGGCCGCCAACAGGGCTCTCAAATTCATGCCGCTCTGTGGCGCCAGTTACCGAAAACGGACGACAATGAGCCCAAATTCCGCTAAAATTTTCAGAAAATCACATCCGTTTTTCATTAAGATGACGGTTAGTGCTGAAACATTGGCATCTGGTTCAGACCACTAGCGTTATCTCTGGGCGGAGAAGGAGCGTTAGCTGATGCGTAGTAATGTTTTGCGCTAAAGAAAAACACATTGTTTGTTTGTTTGGTTTTGACACGCTGTATACAGAAGATCTCTTACGTGATACTCGGGGTGTTGGCTGCAACCAAAGCTACTAAAAACAGTTTTTTTCTTTTTTCGATTTAGGGTTTGGTTTGTTTAAAGAACCAGAGCCTAAATTGAAATTTCGTACCCAACGTAAAACCTAAGTACAGAAGCTGCATCCCTCGCACTACGTAATTTCCTATTTATCAGAAACAGTAGGTAAAAAGAACATTGTATGTAGGTTTCGTCCCCAATTATCTGATGCAAACTAAAAGAAAACTATTGATACGTCACCGGCTTAACCGCGTATTAACTAAGCCGGACACACCTAACTTATGTCCACCACCGAACGTAACGAACTTAGTTTTTCGCCAAAAAATAAACAAACAAACAAACAAAACATTTTGGAGGAAAGAGGCGAGTCAACGGGGCAAGAGCGCGGAGCACCGTTCGTGGATATAGGGCGCCTGGACACTTGGGGGCCCGGTTTCGCACAAACAACATGGCTGCCCATTCTTCGCGCGGGTGCAGCTGACGCGTGGGACGCCCTGTTCTCGCGTAAGGAACGCCAGACATCTCGGCTGACAGTCCAGCTCCGTGCACAAAGTCAATAAAGCAGTCCATCAAAACACGTCGATAAAGGGCACCCTCCGAGGGACGAGAGGACGGGACAGTATTGGCGGGGAGCGGTGCCTCGAGGCACGTCTAGACATCATTTAACCATTAATCCCCAGCCTAAGAATTTTTTTTTGCCTTTTCGTTAAGCATTAATAAGCTATTTTTTTCGTGGCTTTATCCGTACGCTCGTGATGTTTAGAAAACACTTCCTGCGATCGTTGGCGAAAACTGCAGCTCGATACAAGTTGGAGGTCCGTATAGCTCTTTTGCGAGACTTGGAAGACTATTCTGTGAATGGTACATGCTGGTGGTTGTTGAGCGTTTGTATCGATATTTTTCGCAAGTATAAGTGAATATGTAGCTTCATTTACCTGAAAGTCGTGACTTTCGTGCCATAAAAATTGGTGCTACTTGGACGCGTTGTATGGTAAACCCGAGCAATCCGAACCGCTTGTTCAGAACTTAGAAGCATTCTTGCAGTGCGCCGGTTGGTGACGGCAAATTACGAGACAGATAAATAACAAGGTGTACCATCCCGGGCAGTATAGAAACTGTAACCTCCGTCACCATATGTTAACGTACCTGCCACTCTCTAAAACAACAACAACAACAACAACAACAACTTCTGGTTGAGATTATGCGAAGAGCAACTCGTCTGCTTTTGCGCAGGAGTTACGGTGATGTCAAACTGACGCCGAGTTCTGATTGGCGTTGATTGAAAGAATAGAGGATAAACTTCAATGCTGGATGCCTCGAGGTCTACCCACTATTTTTGTCAATCAGCCAATCAGAGCTCTTCATTCTGACATCATCGCAACCCCTGTGCAAGAAACAGAAGAACTTGCGGTCCGCATAGTGGTGAAAAGCGAAGTTTAAGTCCCATTTTATTAAAACTTTATGGCAAATCGAGGGACAGTGGAGCTTGTGGGGAGGCCCTGTGCTGCACGACGCATCACAGGGCCTCCCCAAGCCTAAGTCAATGTTGCTTGATAGGGTTGTGAAAAGGGACTATTCCGGAGAAAACTGAAACTCGATGCTATATGACACTGCTGTGTTGGGAAGAGACCAGTGAGCAGTCACAGGTCAGAAAGGCAGCACAAGGAAGAGGACACGCTGAACGAGTGTCGGGAAGGGTTGGGCCTCCGAACAAAGCACCGTGCGTCTAAATTTAATTTTTTTATGACGTATGAAACTGCGGTCGTGCGAACCTCGTGTTTCACCTCTAGAACTGCACGCGGAAAGAGCGGTAAATTACAAAGGAAGAAGACTACACACTCTTCGCACGGCAGTTACTTTCATTTTTCCGTGTTCAGATAGTGTTGGGCAACACAGTGGTCATTGTTTCTCCGACGAAGTATAAGATAGAGATATCTGCACTACGAGTGAACGCTGTTCGTTGTGTCTTGAGTCGCTCGCGCAACTACGGCGGGCTTTCAAACAAGACCCTGCGATTACTACCACTTAGGAAAACCCCACAAACGTGCCTTCCTAATTTCACCGGTGATATTGCGGATGCATTGCGCCACCACTCAATCGTTGTGTGTCGAGGGGAAAGAGATTATTTGTGGTTCCAGTTTATTGGGATCCGCAGGTTATTGGGGTCCCAACCATTAAACAGATGACTTAATTTACGAACGCTAAATTTACAACTAGAGAAGTTAAAAGGGAGGTTTGGAAGATTGTTCGGATACCTCGGATAATGGTATCTGATCAGAGCTATCGGAACGGTGCCCGATCGTTTGAATGCCTCCGATAACGGTTCAGCAGAATATCGGGTATTGTTATCGGAGTTATCACAACGATCTACTTGAACTCTCTGTTGAGTTGTAATAGTGAATTTATCGATTACTTTACCCCGCTTTGTAGGAGTATTGCCGCAAGTCGTTATGTTTCAATTGGTCATAAATTTATTGAGAACATACTGCAGTCTCAGAACGTCACATAACTTTTTTGTTACTTCTGAAGGGAAAAAACAAAACAAAAAACAATACAACTTCCTGCTCCTTGTGCTTTGTACAGAAGTAAGTTATTAAGAGGGATTCCAGAATTAAGCTATAAATGGGTAAGTAAAATGTGCGGATTATGGGAAATTCGATAAAATATATTTAATTCTTCTAGGCGTCCGCATACGTGCTACATCTAAAGAGGACACAGGTTTAATCAATTTCATAAAACAATTACTTCAAAATCAAAAGGTAAAATAAATTTAAAAGAAAATCAGAAGTATTTTGCCAGCTTGCAATTTCATTGTTACCCGTAATGGCTATCGTACAAGTCGGCGTACGCATGGCGTCTAAGAGCCGCGACGCCGGTTGGACGAGGGAGTGAATCCCGATTGTTCTCCGAGGCTGCTCACGATCGAAAGACCTTGCAAGGACGACGGCGGACGGCCGACAGGGGCCCTCGGCAGTCTGCCCATCGGAGCGGTTAACCCACTTTATCGTCCTCTCCAATCCACGGCGAGGAGGGCGAGCCCAAGAGGGGAGAGAGGCGGCGGAAGATGCTCGGCCAGGTCGGGGCGAAGAGCACTTCCGACGCTGGTGTGGGTGACTTGGTGGGACCACTTTCCCAGCCCTCTTGCTGTCTCTCCATAGGACGAGCAGTAAGGCTAATTAAGGTGGATCGATGGCGCAGTTCGGAGCACGTGGAGTGGGAGCTTGTTTTGTTGCAGAGCCCAGGAGCCTCCGATTCAATTCTCACCCCTGCCCGTTTTAATGTGGATGAACAACGTACCGCGGCGTGCGGTTGTGTAATCACTAGTGAGTGATACCACGTTGAAGACCCCTGGCTAGCGGTGGTACTGCAATGGCTAAATTTCTTAGCCACAGTGGAGACACCAGGTGCGCATCAAGGCTGACAAACTTTCCGCTGTCTAAACAAACACAGAACACAATTACTTTGCAGTAAGGGTAAGGTATGCCGGGTTTTGCGGTGGTTAGCAGGTGGCTCGAAGAAAACAAAATGGATGGACACTGAGTGGTTGATGCGAAACGCTGTCGAAGCTGGACGTGGGCACCACTTTGTGCGCCAAAATTTGTTCATGCACGACACAATTTTTTTCCTAATATTTTCGAGGTTTCTTTTAGGGCTGGGCACTTAATCGATTAACCTACCGATTGATCAATTAATGCTTTAATCGCGATTACTTTTTTCCACCGGTTAATCGGGTAAATTTGACTAACAAAGAAAAAAGTTAAAATTTCAACGCTTTCACCACGCAGACATGGACGAGTCACCTGCACGAAGGTAAAGTTGGCGGAAAATTTCGACCTAAAGTACAGTGTAGACGCGAGACTTGTAACTCCAAACAAGTGGAGAAGGTTACACGTGTCCTAGGCACTTCAACGCCGTGCGAATGTCCGTTTAGCGCAATAGAGACAGTGTTGTGCCGGAGAATATCGACGAACCTCTTTGCATCTGTGTCTGAAGTAATAATTCGTGAGTGTGGGTGCCTTTTGACTCTCCTCAACAACACTTCAAGGTTGATTTAAGATCTGAAATTATACATTGCGTAGTTTATTACATCTTCAACAAAACCAAAAACATTTAATTTTGACTCGTTTGAACTAATATGCACGATAATGAACGAAACCAATTAATCGATTAATTAATCCATTAAAATTTGGCGATTAATCGGGTTAAAGATTTTAATTGACGCCCAGCCCTAGTTTCTTTAGCTGTTTAGAGGAGTGTCCATGTCTGGAATTGTATTTTTAAGCACGCCTGTCTCAACAAACTAACTGAGAGAAAATAGCCGGAATTTCGGGAACTTGACTTACCAGGCAAGTTTGTGTTTAGAAACAATAAATATTACCAAATGTCATTAGTAGGACTTTCGACCAACTTGCGTGAACAATTCTTGCCATGTATATTGAGAATATTTTCTCCAGCTTCAGATAAGCGCTCAATTGTTTTGCACCTTATTAAAAAATTAATATTAACAAACATTTATTATTACAGCAACAGATGGTGAAAGGTAACCTGGAGAGTAAGTAATTCAGCTGAATTTGTAAGAGTACACAGAAGAAAATACAATACTGCTGAAGCACTTGTGGCGGACTAAACTGGTCTCAAATATTACACCAAGAAACGGGGTATCAGATTTTTCCCTTTTCTCACAGGTATCAAAAGCGCATTTCACAAGTGCCGCTTGATGGTATCAGCAACTCCATAGAGCCAAGTAAAATGTTACAAAAACGCTTTGCTTCCTTACTTTCACCATGATACACTAGGAAAGCCTTTAGTTCACCAGAAAAAGAAAATAACATAGTAACATCATTACTTGTAAAGAGTTACGTATACTATATTTGTTATTCAGTAAGTTAGCCTCTTTGGGAGTTCCGAGGTTTTTCCAGGCATCCTTCCACGACAAAATTCTGAGCTCCGCGCGAGATATCTAACGTCTGAAGGTAAAGCTTTATGGAATGGCTCCTTCCTTTTTCCTCGTCTTTCACCAACTATACCCATGCCTCGCGGCGAACCCTTCACTTAATTTTTCTTGCGGAGGGTATACCGTTTTGAAACTTATCGACATGTGCGAAGAAAGACAGCCTTCGTCGATGTGTTGTTTATGATATATACGAACCGGCTCTCTAGATATCTTCTCTCGCCTACTGCCCGGGTTCCGAACCGGTTCGGCGCCTAGACAAGCCGCGCAGTGTTGTTTCGTGGTGACCTTGTCTCTGAAGACGCTCCCAGGCTGAATCCGCCGAGTTTTCGAGGCACTGTTCTTCTCTTTCTCGTATTTGTTAGTTTTTATTCCCGCGTGCATTTGCGTTCCATTAATCGCCGAGCGAGGACTCTCTCCATCGCGATATACTCGATCGGCAGACTGAGGCATCGCAACAAAACGGGTTCTAATGCGAAACCTTTTGTTTTGCTAGACGGCAATTAAACCGAAAATTCGCGGGATTTTTTATTCTTTCGAGGACGAGGAATTGTTACCGGCTTTGAGCTGATCGTGATCGGGTGGGAACGGCCTCTTGTAAAAACCCGGTTTTCAGTATGCGTCGAGTGTTTCTTCATCTGTATCCTTCGGCCAGATCGAAGCTCCTAAATTGGTATTGTTTTTGGTCCAGTTCAGCCAAAAGTTTAACGACCGGCGTAATTGAGCTACGTAAGAAATATGCTCAATAAGATGCAGAACAAACTATATGAAGTAGTCGTTTTAATGAAAACCATTGAGAGGGACAATATGCTGGCAGATATGGTGTCAGCTAGTTGTGAATTGTTTGTTAGATTGCTCAATAAATGTTTGAAGATGCTTTTGTAGCTGTTGCTGCGTGCTGGCGATCTAGCTGTTCGTGATTTTGATGCTTTGTGTTCTGTATGCTTTGTTTTTGAATATTACAATATGTCTGTAAACCCACTCCCCCTACTCTAATGCTTCGGCGCTGTAGTGTGTAGATTTTTTAAATATATTTTTTTTGTAAATAAATAATAAAACGTTGATATAACTTGCAGTCTTGTTTAGTTAGTTATGCTTGTGGTTTGCCTTCTACGAGTGGTCTTTCCACGTTGCTAATTTTACACCGTAAAAGTGGTATTCTTCCAAAAGCAAGCGGCCACGCCATTTTGGTGCTTTTCGCGAAACAGACGCACGCTTGCCGATCGTCTTATTCCACAATACGTTTTCCCGAGCCTTAGATGCGCTGTCAGGAAGCTCAGACGATGTCGTTTTGCTCTGCCGCGACTGCTCTTTAGATTTTTTGAGGGCGGAAAAGCGTTTTCTGCATTTTCAAACAATTCTTCAGGTAACTGGGAACCATGATTTCAAGCACCAAGGCTAGGTGGCGCAAGCTACCGCCCGTTATAAAGGGTACAGCGGTTACTATCTATCCATCTGATCGCTGGAGTGTTGTTACTCCGATGCGTACAATTAGTGTCTCCAACTAGAGTCACTAACTACGCTATTACCTTTAAAAGGGCTCATTAAGTATTTGGCAATCATGGTACAAAGGTTCGCAACCGACTTGATTGCTTCCGGTCTTCTACACTATATGTAATCGTAATCGATTAAAATTACAATTACACTTGGGTAAAAAGTGTTCAATTAGATTACTCGATTACTGGCAAAAGTAATTGACGGCTACTTCAAAAAAAGTAACCGTTACTTTTCCAATTGCTTCGGATTTCCACCATGACAAATCCTACTGCCTTTTTGAAAACGGGTTTTTCGTACTTACCCAGTGTTGAATTAGAATCACCGAATTATAAGCTACTTATCTTTTAATCCATTAATGTTGGTAAACCATCCTCCTGCCGGAGACTTGGTTTGAAAGATTTTTAGGTAAAAACAAATACTTCCTAGGTATGAAATGTACAAACAAAGGGCCCCATTAGGAGGGGAGGGAGAAACTAGTAAGAGATACAAGTAATTTAAGTGCTTCTAAAAGTAATCAGATGAACGTTTGGGATTAGTTTCTAATGAGTATATTCATATATTTACAAAATTACTCTAAAAAGTAATTGGATGCAAGTAATATATGATTACCTGTAATGAGTACCGTACAATTCTGATGCTTCCCAACGATTATTAGGGAGTTTTTAGGGAACCGTTTCTGCACATCCGATACGGTACGACGGTACGGTACGAAGTGCGCATGCGCTACCGCAGAAGACTCTCATGTGCGCAATGCGTACCGGAAGGCCCACTGTATACCGTATCGGACGGGCAAAATCAATTTCCTAAAACTCTCTATTCTTCGGTTGAATCCCCGTTCCGAACCGTTTCCATATTCATGAGACTCCACATGGTCGAGTTATCACCATACTGCGTGACGTAGAACAAATACTCCGAGCTGGCAATCGTACTGTACTGGTCAAATTGTCACATATCTACAGCGCAGAAACACCAGACGCTATTTTGAGGAAAACCTCCCCGCCGTCTCGTCTTCTATACGAAACAAGTTTTTTTGCTTTTTAATTTGACTTTGTAGCTTTAGTCCTGCTTCAGCTTTCCGTTTCGTTCAAAGTTGATTTTGAAGAAAAAGTAAACGAATACGAAAGGCCGCCATTCGTCTTGCGACCCAACGAACCGGCAGAAAGCCGGTCGTAGAATTAATTAACGAGGCGAGAAATACGTAACATATGCAACTTTTTTTCCTTTTCTTTTTGTAACGACGTATTGCGCTGCGAAGATTGATCATGGAGTAGAAAGAATCTGATTAACTATGCGACACTACGAGCTGCGAAACCACTATATTTAAAGTAGGTCAGGCAGTCTTAAAACAGATCTAAATCCACACGGACCGACGTCTCAGAGAGTCATTACAGATTTACAAAACGACCCCCCTATTCATTTGGGACGTTCAGGTTTCCTTGGAGGAGGAAACAAACAAACAGACAAACATATACAAATAGATGAACGTCTTGGCGGCGTGCGTTCGTGTTACACACTGGATCACGACCTTGCGCATTTTCCATTAGTCGGCGGTATACACGACGCGGGGACTTTACGGCGGAGAGATCTTTTTCGGTCACCGCCGCCGCGCCGCTTCTGTGCTTTCGAGAATCGGGTTTGAGACATCTTCCCTCCTTCGAAAAACGGCGGGGATCAACTTTCACGTTCTCTGTTCCTTCGCGTTGTTGGCTCTCGTTTTGTTTTTAGTTATTTTATTCCCCGTATTTCCCCTCCCCGTTGTTCGCTATAAATTATTTTCCGCATACGAACGCGACTTGCAATGACTCGTGGTCACTGACAAGTTAAGAAACGCGTGGCCGTAGCTTATTATGTTCACTCTTCTTCGTGATTGGTTGCTGCGTTCTCATCGGATAATGTCGCAATCTCATTGGCTGCGGCGTAACAATGAGATGTACGAGACTCACCACACCTGCGCTTCTTAAACTGTCAGCGACTACAGCACGTTCTAAGGCACTTTTAGACGGCCTGCAAAAATCGGTTTCTCAGCGTGTCGCGTTGCAAATTGCTACAGAGGTGCAAGCAGGTGGTGGAAGGTTACAGTGGAAAAAATCAAAACATAAACGTACCTCGTTCAAAAAAAAATGTTCTGGGCCTTTTACGCCGCCACTTCGCAGGCGATGCACGCGTAGAGGGAAGTGCTGCCGACAGATGGCGTGCGCCGCGTCGAGGGAGCGTCAGCCGATTCGGGTTCGTTTGCAGAGATCGTCTGCTATCCAGCCGAATCGGCCGGCGCTTTCTCGACGCGGCGTACGCCATCTGTCAGCAGCACTTCCCTCTACGCGAGCATCGTCTGCGAAGTGGTGGCGTAAAAGGCCCAGAACATCTTTTTAACGAGTTAACTTAATTTTTTCCCATTTGTTTAGTGTAAACTTTTACACCTTGTTGCACCTCTGTAGTAATTTGCAGCGAGATACGCTGAGGAACTGATCTTTTCGAGCCGTCTAAAGTAACTCAAAAACGTTAGTTTACATGGTATTATAAATACGCGCGATTTACGAAACGAACCACGTATATCATCGGCTCTCAAACGGTACTAGGCGTTGGTATTGATTATACAAAATTCTTTGTCGCAAAGAAAAATCAGAATCGCAAACAGTCTCGGAAGGGTGGGAGAAAAAGTGACTCGAGCACTGACTTAAACAGTGCTCATCTCCAAAATTATGTATGGGCCAAGATTTTACAAGATCGATAAAAGGAACATGCAGAAACTAGAGAGTTTACTAAACGATGCGAGACGGTGCATTGCAGGATTACCGCAAAACGTCAAGATAGAAGAATTACATAAATGCGTCCCTTTCCCGAGTTTTTGAGGAATTACGAGCGACACAGGAAGAAATGCACAAAATTAAGATGCTCAATACGAAACAAGGGCGACGTATCATTGAATCTGCTAAATCAAAACACGAGCGAACTGGATGACTTTCCGGAACAGATACCACCGCGGGAACGGATAACGGTAGTTCCAGGCACGCCCATCCCCAAGAGCATGGGCCCTGATCATCAGGAAAGAAAAAGAAAATATGCCAAAAAACACAACGAAGAAATCGAGCTCATCCGCAATGACCCCGAGGTAGCGATATACTAAACGGACGCGGCGGTCAGCAACAATAACGCAACGATAGCCTTTCACCTCCTAAACATAGGCACATGGGCATACCCAACAGCCGCAGACACCCCGGAAGAAGCCGAAGTGCAAGCAGTCTTGGCTGCAGTAGAACACGCAGGCAGCAATACAATAGCAAAGAAAAGAATAACCATTTTTACCAATTCACAAGAGGTTATTATAGTATGTAGGGTACACCAAGTGGTAAGCCCGGCAATAGGAAAAATCCTAAAGGCGGCAATAACAACACAGAAGAAGAAGAATGCAACGATACTCCTGCGTTGGATCCCGGGACACACGGGGATTAAGGGAAATGAGATTGCCAACAAAGTCGCAAAAGAGTACAGTCATTCCCTACTTTCCGACAGACCAGGCCAATCTCAACGGGATCATCCGTACTCTACTGTGTTAAAAAATTTGAGTAAAGAATACCATCCTATAGCTACCATAAATAAGGCAAAGAAACAACTACAGCAGCAACTACGAAATAGGCAGCCCGAAGAACAGGACCCCATCCCTTCTGGACTCAAAAGATACCAAACAGTTCTCTTGAGAAGGGTAAGGACAGGAAGTGCTATAACCCCGCACCTTCACAAGAAATGGGAGACACAAACAAATTTGAGACAAGACCCGGAATTCATACCGAAACCACCAGAATGTAACTTTTGTAGAGAAAAGACCCCATCAAATATCGATCACCTCCTGTGGAACTGCAAACACTTCAGAAGAGAAAGGAGGATGCACATGCAACAATAGATCCCGGGATAAGCCCAAAAACCTTAATGAATGAATAAAACCCGCAGGGGATTCCGGAAGAAGACTCCAGCTGCTCAGATCCGTCATTTCCTACCTGGAGAAAAGAAACCTCAGTAAAACTTTTTGAATTTTTTTTTAGGCCATGCCGTGGAGCAATTGTTTGAGCTTTATTTCTGAAAGCAATAATCATACTTCATCATCACCAGAAAAAGAATAACTATTTTTTTTTCTGGCGGTCTCTTGGTGATTGAACTTATTCTCAAAGCCGGTTTAATTTTGTTAAAATAAAAATTAAAAAAGTTTTTTTGCTAGACAGTATTATGATAGGGTTTGTGGACATCTCAGAACAAGTCTCATAGTAATGCTTATATTAGAAAATCAAATCAAATCAATAAAACCCCGAAATTGCTACGTCATACCATTAATTAATAAGTTGATAGTTATTATATGTTTATTCTGTATAGTTGATGACGCGGAGCCATGTTGTACAGCGTCGTTTGTGTATATTGCTTATTTTAAGCGTTTTTCAAAAATACCGAAATATCTTTTTTTTGAACAGTGCATTGTTAAAAAAAATATTTCTATATACATAAATCTCGAAACACGATAAGTATACGAATGGCGCTCCCTAGCGGCCACCACGGGAACTAACGCTGTGTGGCAAACAAACCCTTCGACCGCAGTCATTAGTGCATATTCGCTGCCATGGAAGACGACGACGCAAGGCTCGTGAAAAATATGTAACACTATTCTCTTCTCCTAAACGCATCTAGATAGGAGTATTCTAGTCCCCTGTTGCTTTCGATGTCATCGAAGTCCTCTTAGAAACAAAACAAGCGCATGTGTGGTCCCGCGCGGGCTTTCCGGGCCAGCCGCGTCGTGTCGGCCGCGCGAGCTGGAGCGTGCCTGGCCGGCGCGGCGTCCGTGTTTTTCTGAATGATTCACAAAACACGCACTTCACTTTTCAGTTACCCTGTCTCTTGCGACAATCATGGACGACATCGGCGAAAGCAAGCTGTATCTCGTTGAAGGAGAGGACGTGCTCAACTGCGATCATGTCATCGAGTGCAGCGTTGCACCGTGCGATGCGGACAGTGTCCGCATCGTCGCGTACGTGCTGCAGTCCTCCGCGCTGCATATACCCGGTTCTAAAGCATGCTCCGAGCTCTGCGGTACGCAGCAAGTGCGCACCATATCGTTACAAACAAATATTTGTGGTGATGATGATGGTAATGAAACTGCGCCCCTCATAGTTTGATCTCCTCGCCAACTAGGGGCAGAACGCCAACAGTCGCCGCTCGTTCTACACTTGCATTAAACAGAAACCGTTCCATACAGGAAAGTGCGCGCACGGAGTCGAAGCTTCTTTCAGACACGCACCACTGAGCTGCAATTCGTGAAACATTTCCCTGTTACTGGTTCGATGTGCCAATATACTTTAGTCTTGCCAGAAAAGAATAAAACAAAAGTGAGGTAATTAGCCGAGTAAGACTTTCAATTCCGCGAGGAATTTCTTCTGCGCGTTAGAAGATAAAACTTTCAGTATTCTTTTTCTTTTTTCTTGCAGCTGAATTTTTTTTTTATCAGGCTCGTTTTAGTGGTTTAGTGGATATGGCGCGAGTCGGATCATGCGATCTTATCCTGGGCCCCATTAAAGTAAAAAGGTGGCAAGGGCAGAGAGGGGAGGAGGGGAGGGGCGAAATCAGTATCTGAGAGATTCCACTCCCGGCGTGTCGGAATGCTCCTCAAAAGGGGTGTCGCCGTCGATATATAATTAGAAAATCAATATCTGTGTCAACTACAACCTAAACTGAATTGCTCTTCCAAGCAACAAATCCTAGAATTAAAAAAAGTAAAAATAACAAAAATATCAATATGTAATAGGCTTTCCGACGAGAGCTCTGTCACCAGACGCACTAGATAATTCAAGAAACATAAATGAGCTGCTCACTTCCTTTTGCCATACTACACATTCCTATCACTCTAATTAAAAACATTCATTAATTAAAAACCTGTATGTGTCATGTCCTACAATGTATGCAGGGCAGCACTTAAGAAGCGAGCGTTTAAACTTTTTTATAAGACAATTAACAAAAAAAAAACAGTTAGGGCGCAGGCGAGCTGGTGTAGGTTTACCATTTTGTTAGATCATCTGAGACTGGGTGGAAGAAACACGACGACGTCTTGAGATGTCGTCGTGTTTCTTCCACTGATCTCAGGTGGTCTAACAAAATGGTAAACAATTAACAGTCGTTTTGGAAAGTGGAAACGAACCTATTGCTTATAAATGTCCTCGCTAAATCCAGAGGGAAAATCGACGTTACGGGACTGATATCTTAAGTCAATTTGCTGGCTCAATTTAAGAGGGAAACAGAATTGGTGTTTAGGCAACGCGATGTCAATTTTCCCGCCAAATCTCATGGGGAAACTGAATTAGTGTTCAGGTCACGTCAGTCAGGTCACATGACCTCAATTTTCCCGTCAAATTTAGCTGGAAATGCAAAAACCAGGGTCCAAACTTTGGGCTTGGGGCCCAGTTCTGTTAAAAGCATTTCATGCTTTGAATACTGTTAGGGCTTTATTTTTCCTATAAAACAGCGCGAAACACATGTACGACCAAACATCCGACGGTCCTTACGACGCGTAGGGCGTTTTGCCGTGTACGTGCCTTCTGCCTAACTGTTGCTAGTTGGCTCGACACAGAAAAGGGGAAACTAGATGCTACTCATAGAACCGCCAAATCGCGGCCATTTATGTAATTAGGAGGCGAGATGCGACATCTACGAAATTACCGGCAGATCTCGACGCCCGTAATGAAAGAAGAAGAACGAGATAGGACTGCTAACTACGTCGGCTCTAATTAGCCTTCCAGCGTAATTCGTCCTCTTAGAACCCTTGCTTTCCCAGAGTGCGCTGTTTGGGAGTCTCGTAGAGAGAGCTATAGGAATAAGAATAGCGTCAACACGACTTTGTTTTACATGGTCGCTCATCACATGTATGTGCCGAAGACTAACGCATCTTTGATACCTTCTTTGTAAATTATGTCAGGAAATTTTGTTTAGCGTCAACAACTGTTATGAGAGCAGGCGGACGTCAGATAGACTGTAGCATTGTGTATGACTCAACATTTGATTACACGGGCTATTCGAAAGATAGTTTTAAGACTTTATGGTGACTTTAGTCAGAGATGGGTAGTGTACATATTGGAATCTTAGAAAAAGGCATTTATGGCAATGAATCGATTGTATGACATTCATGGTAAGTTACATACGCTACTATTATTGCAAAAGTGACATCCTGAGCGGAAACAATGACGGGCATTCTGAAGAAATGGTCTCGCCTATATTTTGCCACGAAACACACGAAAAACCAATCGCCACGGATAGTCCAGCAAACGGCCAAGTATAGAGAACTGTTCTGTCAAAAAACCTGTGAAGTTACACATTTTCCACTGCCCGTCAGAGGATCGCACTTCAAAATCACAATGTTTTGACTTCGTCGTTCACTATTCTTCAGATCCACATTGTTTCTCGGCGAAGTTAGACGACCAGTATGTTTCCAATATCGGTGGAGCACAGCTCAGGGAACATCGTCCTACCAAGCGCGTTTCGCCAAGTTTACGACTAATTACTCGTATAACAGAGTAATCTTTTTTAAACAAATCGTTGCTGTTCAAGACGCTGAATTATGATCAATGTTTCTTGTTAACTGACTAACCGTGAGATATATCCTTGGTTACCAGAACTCATCGTCTATACCATTGTCCTGCCAATCAGCATTGACAAAGGTGCAAGGATTTAAAGATGTTCCATCCACAAGGCCCAGATGAAGTGCCGTGCGTGTTCCGAGTGGTACTTAAGAGAAAGAGATCTTACGTCAGTGTCTCCATCGCGTTCTCGTGCTAATGGCACCCGCATCCCATGCTACTCGACCACGTCCGGTTGGGAAGACCCGTTAATTGCAAAATTAGCTCCCAGGATCGACGCCTTCGTAGCGGCGCGAGAGTGTAGCGCCTGACAACAACGAAGAAGAGCATCAAGAGCATCCGCGTTAGCAAGCACAGCTGTTGGGAACAATGGCGCCAGATGGTCACTCGGGGTTGGCGCATCTCACGAAGTCGCTCGCGTCGTGACGTTTCGGCGCCTGCTCTGCTCTCACGGAAAAGGGCACTGTGAATGAAGTGGCCGTTGGGTGCCTGTCATGGAGGAACGTCTTTGGGTCGAGAAGGACGTTTTGTACACGACCGTGATTCTATTTAAGACACGGATGGAATGGCTAAGTGCGCAGATGAAGGCGGGAGAGGGGGCTGATGACCTTATAATGAACTTTTCGAGCGTTTATTTCGGAGTCGCATATACTATGGCTGAAAGCAAGCTTTTCAGGATGAACCAGGTTAGAGGAAAAACAAAACAAAAAGCAGCGCACGAAGTAGAGAATCGGACACGTGAAATAAACTAGAGCGCCAGAGTGCCCTGTTTGTTTCTTTTTCACCTGGAGATTTGTAGTTTCGTGTGCGCCTAAAAATTCCTCAAATATACAATTTTGTAAATAACCAGGGTTTGCACCTTGTTGCGGTTCGACTGTCGAGGCCACATCAAATTTCAAGAAGATCTTAACAAAATTTGTGTTGGTGTTCATTGCATTCATCAAGAGTTACCGAAGGGCAGCAAAGCCTCTTAACACAAACCGTTCCGTATTTTCAAATGGCAGGCTCAAAAATGGTTATTTACATTGTATTCCTGTCTGGTAGTTCTCAGCCTTTTTCGACCTCCTAGCTTGCCACCGATAGGCGCTCCGACAATCACCGCTGATACCCTTAGTAGAAAAATCGCTTTGCTGGTGTGAGATGATTCTGCGCTACGTTGCCAAGGCTAGGTTAGTTTACACAGTGCAGCATTCCCACGTGGCTTTGTTATTGCGCCTTCTTCGTGTGCGGTCGCACAAGATGCTTTGACAGCGCTGCGGTTTTTCTACTTTCTTCTTTACAGCCACCGAGACATCGGCACGGCGATCTTCTCGGGCTGCTGTTGTCAAGGCAAAAAAGTTGGTCCGCGTTATATATGTTTTTTTTTGTCCGTTTCTTGCATAGCGATGTTCGAAGAGACAGTAGCACGGCTATGAGAGCAAAAAAATACGCAAATAAATATATAAAGACAATAAAGAAAAGGAGAGAAAAATCGAAACCTCTAGGAATTTTCCCTTTCGTTTAATCTCTACGATTGAAAAGGTCGAGAAGAATTCCGCTCCACGTAGTTTGGTCTCTGGAGATACAAAGCGAAAAAGTGATACACGAAGAAAAAGGAGGCACGAAGTTAACTCCGCTCACGCACTGAGAGAAAAGAAAAAAAGATTCCTTCGCTTTCTTTCCTCATGGAGAAGGAGGCGTCGGTCGGGCTCCACTGAAGGGTGACGCTTTTTTACTTTCTCGGATTTTATCTCGGAATACTCGTCGCTGCCCGAAGAGTGGGCCTGGTGGACCGTCTTCACGCTACGCTCTTCGCGTAGTTACAGTCCTGTGGGGGTGACGTGTTTGCTTTTAGGTTGTTGCGCGTTCGTGGTCTTCCCCCAGAACGGGTGGTTCAGAGCCTAGCGCATTTTGCCCACTGTACGCGCAACTGCAGGAAGTCGCTACACCGTAAGGGGCGGAGAGTGACAGACACACACACGCACATACACAGACTTACATCTCTGACGTCATGTCGAGGCGGTGCAACATCACCTAGAATAATCGAGGCCTGCGAACATTCCTATACTCTTCCTCCATAGAAAGTCATCACAGTCGGATGGACCCAAATCAGCAATTGGACCCGAGCCCGATGCCCAGCGTCGTTTGACGCGTTGATTGGACACGAGGCCCAGCCGAATGCTGACGTGCCACTCGCGTCCAATCAGCGTCTTCGCTCGATCTCACTGCGATGACGTCAGAATTCTGGTGCACAGGTTTTGATTATTATACAGGTGGTGTTGGGCGGTGGCGCTGGGGATGGGACTTTTTTTCCGCGCGCACACGCGATGCTCTCAGTTCGTCTGGGTAAGTGTGTTTGTTTATGAAGAACGATTGTGTACACAAAATTCACCGTATAGTGTGACGCTTATACAAAAAACAAACAAACAACAACCATTATTTTGTTGTAAGTCTTACGTTGACTGTGCAGGCACATAATATCAGAAGGTCAAGAAATAAGCCTGTGGTGTATAGCCGAATCGAGAGGCTAACGCGCAATTTGGGGCCAGAGTGAGTGATACAGGCAGCGTTTCTGCAGCGACCAGTTTGGGGTCGAACTAAACTGGGATCAAGAGACCGACTGAATGCGCCACTTATCTCTTCCCACAGGGACGACCTACAAGACTCGTAGGAGGAGAGATTCTGCCGTGTAAGCGCTACTAATTCATGCTCCTTCCAACCTGACAAAGTGGCCCGACGTCCTTGGGCAGAATCTCTGGGAACGAAGACGCTTGACGATTCACTGATGACGGTGGAAGTTCAGGGACGCGCTTCGCACCGTCCTGAGACATTTCTCCTTAAACGCACGCTTTGCCACAAAGTGTTTTTGTATTCAGAGACTCTTGTTTCTGTACAAACTACGTACAAGACTATGATAATTGGTTAAAATGGGCTGATCGAAGTTCGGAATATCAAGCCGGCGATGAGAGTGCTGTGTTTATGACTGATAGAGCTTTCATAATAACTATTTTGTTATTATTATCTTGTATGCAGGAACATGTGTTTCAAATATAGAATACTCTCAATGAGGGGCAGAGAAAGACAACAAACTCACAACGTCATGCATTAATCAATTGCTAATCACCTCCGGTGCAGTTTATTGTTTACAGTCTTTCTCAGTCGAAGCCTGGTTAAAGTTCATGTGAACTGTTTGTACTCTCAATGTGCGCCAAAGTACATGACTCCTACGCTGTTTCCGGCCCGTTGAAGACGACCGTCAGTTTGCAGACCCATAATATAACCATCAGCCTCTTGGCTGGTCACAGTTTCGTATTACACTGCCACCTCATGTTCGCTGCAGCGTGGAATGCTATAAGCACCGTACAAAAATGAAAACGCTCTTCTTCGTGGCGATTGTTTCTAAGATACTACATATACTTTATAAGCAGTTGCAGATAAATACGTTTATCCACAGAGCCTGGCTAATGATTACCAGAGGCGTTAGCAATGACTGCTTCGATTACTCTTTGTAACGCTTGATATCCTTTTAAAAAATGCGTCACAGTCTCAGCACGTCAACAACTATCTGGACCTTTCGGTTCTTGGGATTTTTCTTTTTGCATTCGCTATCAAATGAGTACGTATATCTGTGATACTCGCACCACGCTCGGATACAAGTTAAAAACACGCCAAATAAACGCTGTCACGTATCAGCCATGGCATCGAATTTCTTCGCGAAGCAACCAGGAAGAACAATGCGGAGCGCAAGTTCGTCTGCTTCTTGCACGAGGGTTACGATGATGTCTAAATCACAAGCTCTATGGCTTATTGGAAAAACAAAATGCAGGTAGACTAGGTATGAGGTCTACCCCTATATTTTCTATCAGAGCCAATGAGAGTCCGGCGTCGTTGTAACGTCTGTATCGTTGTAAGCAGACGACTTGCTCTCCGCATAGCTATGGAAACTTACGGGGCATCAGCGTGACGTGCGGACTGTCTGGGCATCGCGGAGGAACAGTACCTTGCGGTAATAAGGATGTGGATGGAGTTTCTGGCGCATTTCTCAACTTGCATCTGACTTTGACTGAGTCCGAAAAAATGATCGCTACGTGTTTTACCGTTTTTAGTAGTATAAACCTCGCAGCCTAACTTAGAGTAGCGAGCGCTACGCCGACGAGCAGTCCACACAAGCAGAATCTATTTATGACCCCCTACCTTCCAGAAAGTCACCGCGCGCTTCGCATACACCGCCACTGGTTACATCACAGCGTTCCGCTTCGAAGACCTCAGTGTCAACCTAGAGCTACTCCGTAAGAAGAACCCGATCGCCCACCGCGATCAAGACCACGACAGCTTCCGTTTCGGTCGCCATAGACACGTCATCACTTGACCACCTTCCTCATGGAACCATATACCTCCACGCGTGGGCCTTTTATACCTCAACAGTCATCCGGCCGCTACCCTTCCTCTAATACACATTCCCTCGTTTTATTTTACGTACCAGGACTAGATTCATCCTGTAGAACAATGGTGTCCTCAGTCCGGTGCCTGTCCACACGTGCTAGTAAGGGGAAAGGGCGGACGTTCTATACTCCGGTCACCCCTAAGCTGGCAGTGCGGTGGGAAGTACGCGCTCGACGAACCTATCAACTGCTTCCGTTCCATCACCTGACACCGCACTCTGCGCTTGGATGTGGGCAGAGGGAGCGTGATCACGTGGTGAAAGACCAAGCACGCAGCTTCCAGAGCGCTATCAGCTTAGGGGTGAGCGGAGCACAGCTCTGCCCGGGCTTGCTCCTCTCCTCCCTTGTAATTCAATTTCGGCTACCGGAAGAAAGATCCCAGTGTTTTGTGATCACCGATAAGACTCGGCGGCGGTCGTCCTGTCCCGCTGTCCGTCGTTGTGGTACCCTCGCTGCTTCGACGGGCAGCGGCGGGTCTCCAGAGGAGGGGTGGTGGCGAGAGAGATGGCTGGATCCGGTCGGTCCGGAAATACGTCCGCCGCAACCGGAAGCCTGTCCCTGTCGCCCCGCTTGTCATTGTAGGCGACACGCGAGAAGGGCCTCCAGCAGCAAGAGGGGTACAGGTTAATTCACGACGGCGCCCTTTCATTAGTCGCCCAACCGTGGGAACACTTCTGTCTCTGGTCTTGGTTTGTTTGTTGTTGTTTTGTTTCGGGGCTAGCGGGCCGAGAGGTCGACGTCGTGCGTACGGGGGACGTGTCCCCGTATGTCGGATGTCTCATTGTTGTTGTTGTTCTCGTTTTCGGCGGAGTCCTGTCGATGACGTGCTGTGGAAGGGGTGTAGGTCCACCTTGTTTGAGTAGTTGGAGAGGGCGTGCGTAATTTTGTTGTTTGTTTGTTTGTGTTTTTGGTATTTTGTTTTTTAGATGCGAGGATGGGTGACGTCAGTGGAGCTCAGGATAAAGGCGCAGTTTTTGATAGAGGGTTTAGCATACACGACAGTACGTAGACAATGAGAAGTACTTTTTCACACACAAAAGAAAGCAATGTCTGGATGACTTGTTTGTCAAATAATGCAAATCATTACTCGAGAAGCAAGGAATATTTGTGCAGTGATAGCAACACTTAGTCATTTGAAATGACTAAAATGTCATGCAAAATATATTATAATAGATATCCACAAATTTATTTTGGAGCTTCTTTGGCGAATAATTATTTACTCACATTACTGGATATAGAAATCTACGTCATCTTCGTGAAAGCGTTGAACTGGTAGAACATTATTATTTACCCGCTTGATCGTGTGACATGTACCCTTGCCAGAAACTCGGTGGAGTAGAGGGTTACTAAAAATACGTCCTTATTTTCTCAGGTTATTAAGTATTTTTCCCAACCTGCTAGCCAGCTGCTTTCTAATTCACTCTCGTCTAGTATGACACATTCGGCAGAATAATTTATTCAAACGCATCTGCGACTTCTAACGCCGCGTCCCTGATGATCCCACAGCAAGGTCACACTCAAGCCTGGCGGTCATCGCCCAACACGAAGCATCGCCAAGAGGAAGAAGTTTCATAACGGGACTTGTAGCGGCAGCCTTCACCTTCACCTTCGCAAGACGCACGCCAAAAGCCGTAACGACTTCGTTCACGCTTCTGATCTCCTCCTAATGTTATCGTCGTTTCGAATCTCACCCCTTCCTTGTAACGGAGCGCGGAGTGCACGGTCTATCGCGTCACATCTATTTTGGACTCTGGTCGTTGTTGCTTTGAAGTGTCGCTGACACTGTGTCCGTTGATTACTACGAGAAGGGAATTCGCGAAGCTTTTTCGAACCTCAAGGTTTCGACTGGTCTGACGAACCTTGAAATTTCTATTCAAAATTAAACGAAGTTCGACTTATGGACAGGGTTGCCTGACTTATACACAATAAATTCTCGAATTTGAGGAAACAAATAATTTATAAAGTAGCTTATGACTTAGTTTATAATTCATAAAATGATTGCCGATGTTTACACATTACAGAGAGGAAAACATTTGCTTTTTTAATGCGTTAACTTGTTCATTAACGAAAATTATTGACAGTGTTTTCCTACCTCTACATAAAAAATTTGGAATTCTAGAAAGGAACAAATAATTTCGAGTAGTTTATTTTATATCTTATAAACTGATTATCAACGTTTACACAATATAAAATAAAGTCTTACATACTTTGATTGTTTCAATTAGCTTGTTAATAAAAAAAGAACAATGTTACTCGTTTTCTACACAAAGATTTCGAATTTTAGAAGAAAGAAACAACAAATAATGCAAAATATATTATAATAGATATTCACGAATTTATTTTGCAGCTTCTTTGGCGAATAATTATTTACCCACATTACTGGATACTGGATAACTGGTTCTTATGTTCTATGAAATGATTACCATTATCTACCAATATAAAAACAGACAAACAGTTAGTTTATTTGGTAGAAACAACGAAAAGATACGCCTAATAAAATATTGCACTTTTCCTCCTCCAAGTGGCGTCAGCTCGTTTTAAAAGGCTTCCGCATTTGCGCACGAAAGTCGAACCTGAGTCGAACTTTAGTCGAAACCTCGCGTTAAAAGTTCGAACCTGGGCAGGTTCGCCGCATCCCTGATTACGAGCGACAGGTGCCACTTGGCTCTCGTTCTTTCCCGCCGCGTTGAACGGATCAGCGGTTATTCCTCTACCAAGGTCAAGAGCCGGCAAAATCAAGCGTGTCGTTGATTAATGGCTAATTTTTTTCCTGCCAGAATACCATCCTCACGCATAGATTTAACGGCGTTTATATATTCGTGCCATCAAGGAAGAGACCCAAAGATATTTGAGGCGAAGGTATGAAGACTATGTATATATATATAATATGACACTATAGCCGTTAAACGTCTTATTATGCACCGAGACAGAAATATACGGGCTGGAGTACGCTGCTAAAACGTTGCATTAAATCACGCTTAATTGTAAGTAAAGGTTGCGGCTATATTCGTTGCGATCATTTATATTTTTTACGAGCGCTTAAGTAAAGGTAGTGCTAATACTCTTTCGAATCGAACAGCCTAATGTATTATTCATGGTTTCAACAGTGTAAAGAAAGTAGACACGTTTGTGGTTACAGCTTTACCATTGTGGAGGCTATGCCGAGCACAAGTTTGTCTGCTTCTTGAATTACAGGGATCGCGAAGATGTCTGAACTCCGAGCGCTGATCGGCAGATTGAAAAGAAATAGTGAGCATACCTCATGGCATCTTGCATTGAGGTCTACGTGGATACTCTGGCCGTGAATACTCTGGCCAGACTCTCTAAACTAAGGGAGCATGTTACCTCTTATCCAACTCGTTCGGCGGCACGTTGGGCTGTGCCTCTTTGCCATAACAGCTATTCCATGCAGTCTCTAAAGTATATGCTACTTACTTTGCTAAATTTCCTCTTAAACAAAGACGTTGATATAATGTCTGTCACAATGCAAGATTAATTTTTTAATCTGAATTGAATACATTGTTTGTTTGTTTTTTAAATAAAGAATTATGTCTTGGTGATTTGCCACCATACTTAGATGATAATCCCGCATGCTGAGTATCGAATGAAACCCGAATTATTAGAAGATCTGATCATGCGACAGCTTTTAATTAATTGTTTTTTTTTCGTTTCTTCGCTTTTGATTGTCGTTATTATACACAATCTTCGTTACACTGTATCAAGCGCCAGACGGTCTGCTGTTTCGCTGGAAGATTCCAAAGGCTTGGCAGCTGGAATCCTTTTCTTCTTCTAGCCGCCACGTAGTTTCCTATCTCCTCGGATATGCCATAATCGCGGGAGATTGCTCGTAAACACGGCGATCCACCGCGTATAAACCGACGCCTGACCCTGTTGGAGCGATTGACTCATTTCCCCCTGGAGGCTATACGGCAAGAGTTCCGTTACATAAATGAGACGCAGCTAACGCGCGTGGATGTATTACGGGGCACGCTCTTGTCGTCCTTGGAAGAAAAACCTGACCCTTCCTTCCATATCGGGGAAGAAGAAGTGCAGGCAATCGCTCTCTGCTGCTTTTGCATAATGTGTGTCCGAGCGTCGGAGACGTTTGTCTGGATTGGATCCGGTATGATTCATGAAGTTGGCAGTCTGGGACGTCTGAGGGGATTTTTCACCTTTAAAGGGGCACTCAAGTGGATTTTGAGATCGTCTATTTATGGTGACAACTCAATCTACGGGCTCTAAGCATCATAAAAAAATTAGATATTACACTCATGGGCGGTCGCTTTTCATATTGAAAATCTAATCAAAGATCGTGACACGCCCCTCTTTCTGCGTCTTGGAGCAGACAACAGGGGCGCCATTATTATTATTACGTCTCCTACAGCAAACAATTTGACTTATTTTTTTGTCAGAATAGAATGCACAACGCGCCTAAAAAGAGCAGTATGTCATTCGGAATCTCCACGCAATTTACTATTTTCATTGGTCAAAGAGAAATAAATATAGTGCACGTGTATTTCTATTGCTGTGAGTTCACTAGTGAGTCTTGCCATGCTAGAACTGGTCATTTTTATTGACTAAAGCCCAACAAACAATATGCCATCGAAATCAAGCTTCTACGAAAGGCGCTTGAGTGCACTTCGAAGCAAGCGTTCAAAAGACCAGGAAACGTTTTTTTTATTGTGTGCTTTTACTAAATGTTTTGTAGAAAAACAAATATATAAATTATGCGTCTTTTATATAAACATAAGATCATATCAGCACTCACATCCGCCTTTTACAAAAAGTTCACGATAAATGTTTTTCTTTTTAAATAAGGATATGCTTAAAAAGGTGCGTGGCTATTAAGGTATCGAATTTTGCTTCAATGCGCAGTTCTTGTATATAACCATCATGTAACTGAAAAATATCTTTTCGCTTCTTCTTTTTTTCTCTCGTTGGTGAACGGATCGATGGTTAAATGTCACAAGGGCGTCGAATATCAAGCCTACTTTGTAAAATCCACAAAATTAAAGAATATCTTTTTTGGAAATGTTGAAATGTACATATTCGAGCTCATTGGAAAGGGAGCTGGAGATGTGATGTATGACGCTATGTGGTAAAAAAATAAATGAACTTACTACCATTAACAATTTACGTCACTGGTCGCGTCAGCTGGAACATGACGGTGACGTTGTAGTGACGTTTTAATATGACGAAGAGATGGAATACCTTATCTTATCTATATTCTTATGAGTTTGCTTCTTGTACTCAAATTTCTTCGTTGGGTGGCGTGCTTGGCACATCCATTTGTAACTGAATAAATAAAACAAAATGGAATACGGCCTACTTGATTGTTCGAAGATGTATAATAAAGCAATTTTTTTTTTTCTATTCTCATTTACGGCATTGCTGCTATATATGCCGTTCAGGAATTATAAGACTGCAAAAATGTCGATTTGACGTCGAACGGATGGCTACCTTCTGAATTCTAGAGGCGGTTTTCAGTTTGAGAGAACCGATCGTTTATATTATTAGGTTAGCTCATAACAGCAATTTTTTATACGCATAACTGTTGAATACCTAGAAATTTAAATGGCGTTATGATTGTCAAAACGTAAAAATTAACCGGATATCGTTCATTAAAGTTGACGACAGCGAAACTACACACTTCTCCCCGGCGCATCGAACTTGGAATTTAGTCATTTTAAGTAAGATCTTTACTAAGAAGTCTTTAATCATCTTAAGTAACAACTTAGATAACAACTTTTTACTTACCTAAAGTAAAATTTTAAGTAAAACCTATTCACTCATCTTAAGGAGCGTCTCAGGTAACAACTCTATAGTTCCTTAAGTAACATATTAAGTAACAAATCTTTACTCATTTTATGCAAGATCTCTTTAGTCACCTTAAGTAACAACTTTTTACTCATTCCAAGTAACAACTCTTTAGTTACCTTAAGTAACGTAAATCAAAACAAATATGCCTTAGTCTCTTTTCACGTATGATTTTTGTCATCGAAGCATCTAAATAATTGATTTCACAGTCCACGACAGAAACGAGCTGATAAAAATAATACAGCACACATTTAACACACAACTCCTGGAACTACCTCTCAATCGATCGCAATAACCAATAACAAAAAAAGCTAGCGTTGATTAATTAGCTCTGATCGTAGGCGTCCTTCTCCGTTTCCTCACTAATCCAGTCTGCGGCGCGTCGCATTTTTCCCAATGCAGGTTATTTGCGTGCCTCTAAATGCGCCCCCGTATTGGCCGGAAGGCGGTCTAAAGGAAAGTTGAGCTTGCATACCTTAACCCGTACACAGAACTGGCCGAGGAAGTCATGGCGAGGAAAGAAACGCCGGTCAAGTATTTTCAAAGATCTATCGGGACCAAACCGGCTCCCGATCCAAAGCCAATCAATTACTCGCAAAACCTTCGGGGTTTGAAATAAGAACCTTCTGCAACCTTCGGAGTGAGAGCAAACGATTCGTTAAAAGATTTAAACCACGGTTTCTTAGTTAGATGTCGGTTGCTTCACTCAGGTTTTTTAAACTTCTTCCTACCAATTTCTACTACATTCGTTATTTTGTTTACTTTTTTCCGAGGCTGGGCAGAGGTCAAAAAAAAAAAATAAGACATTTCGGTAGACAAATACTAGATACGTGTACTTTAAGGCCAGAATACATATACTGAGATAAATTTGTCTTTTATAGAACAGGATGTCCCTGATATACTTATGGAAAAAAAAATCTTGAAATAGAGATACATCCAGAAATACAATTTGTTTTCCTGAACCGTGGTAGATGCGGAGGGAGCAGTTCGTGGTGAATGCAAATGGTATAGTGCTTGTGTTTTGCGGACTGTTCCTCAATATATCAGGCTTTCGTTTCAGGTCCCCCCCCCCCCTTGTAGAGGGTCAAGTGACGGAGTCATATGATAAAGATATAGTAACTCTCGCTCCAAAAACTTGTCTGTTTTTGTTTATCGCAAAAAACAAACAAAAAAAAACGAGAGCTAATTTTTGACAACACAATACAACGAGGTACCTAAACCTGGCACGAGTAATATGTAATGTATTTCACTACCGAGATACAAATACATTTTTCAAATCTATCTGGATACAGAAAAACAGATACCCGAAAGTATCTATAAAATGCTATCGCGATCCATTTGTATCGCAATACTGCCCAGCCCGTACCAGCCCGTACTATTTCGAGGTGAATGATTCGTACGGAGTGACCGCTACAATGATTCAGCGTTCATAACCTGACGCGAGTTTAAAAACCAGCAGGACAAGCCCCACCCACAAAGCTCTATACGGTCGCCATGATTTGCTTTGTTGCCTCCTCTTCATTCGCCTTCTCTCCAACATTCGCCCTGCTAACGTGGAAAGAGTAGAGTGCTTCGTGGGAGGAGCTCCTCCTGCTATTCACCAGAGGGCGCTAGTCAGCATTCACTCATTGACTTTGCATCGTTATCTCCAGTCAATGCGCCATCGGTCTTGGTGTCGGTTCCAAAACTCAGTGCTTGAAAGGAGTGCAAACATTTGTTTTCTCGCTTGTCTTTGCAGGTAGTCAATTCTTTCTGCTTGTGACTGAACATGGTTACTATGGGCACTGACATCTTATTAAATGCAGGGTATGGCGAGTTCCAAAGATCTTATCGTCTCTCCGCAGCCAATGAGGTTAAGTCACTAGCTTATAACAACGACGAAGAACGAATCTCCAAGCAAGAACCGTGAACCTTGCGTTCTTTAAGATGTCGTTGACAATACGGCCGATGGCAGATGACGCGAATGAAGGCGTTCGCTGCTCTCTGCTATGGCACACTGACTGGACAGGTATAAACATATCAGCCACACCACAACGCAAATGTGTATTCCGGCCATTGGAGCAAAAAAAAAAAGTTTTCGTCTTGCGAAGCTTAAAAATAATTATTGAATTTCCGCCTTATATTCGATACACCTATGTAACGTATTCAGGCACTTTGGCAAGTGACAAAGTTTCCAGTTTCGAGATATTCTAAATAGCTCCGCTGATAAGTGCAAACCGATTAGTGTCCTTGGACGAAGCCGCCCGCGGCCGCGTCTGCAGTCGACATAATCTGGCGCCGGTTCAAGATTAGCCGTGCAGCTGCGAAAGATGCCAGATGGAATGCCGACTTGAGAGGAACCGTGAAAGTATTCGGTTTACCGCCCATCCGTTAATGACCCTTAGTAGCATCCATCTTTGCAATGAGTAAAGAAAAAAAAATATTTGGCTCTCAGCTCTGGGTATGCCTCAGGGACTACCGATATTGCTCTGACGTGTCGTCAAAAATATTTGATGCCACATTTGGTTTTCTAGTTAGACTAATAGAATGATGAAGAGGTTTTTAATTATGACTTTAATGAGTATGATTATTAGAGTCGGTGAAAAAGTTTGCATACAGTATAATTCTCCAAATACCGTGTTTAGGGAAAAGTATGCGTTTTAAGCCAGGTTCGCAGAACATTGACGGCTACGCTGCTCTAATTATTATATGACCGCTACCTGTTGAAAAAATAATTGCTGAGCAAGCACTTGATTCCACAAGTCGTGCGCATATTAAAGGTACATTCGAAAGTCGAGTGCTCATCAACGCGTTTCCCACGGCACTGCACATAACATAGGGGTCTGACGTGCCAAACATCGAACCCCTCGTTCATGCGTTGAAATCTGACCAAATTCTAATATTCTAAATATTATTAGATTACAGACGTCTCTTTATCTCTCCTACCTTTCCTTGAAAGCACTATCATCAATTGTTATCCGCGACGCAATGCATACATTTCCAATATAGGAGCATGTCAAAGATTCTTGAGCAATCCTCACTTTAAAAACTTCAGAAACTTCGAGGCCTTTTTTGTGCTTGATGTTTTTTGTACGTCTCAGCGAAAATAAGCTCAGCCCCTCATGTGCTGCGTGCTTGCTTGCAAATTTTAGAAACAGTTGAAGTGTCCTCGCCTGAAGGTTTCCGCAAATATAATTCAGACGGGGACACGGAAGCTTCTGGACTTTATTCTAACGCTTACTGCTCATGTGCACCTTCAAGAATGTGTCCTTGGGTCCTCATACAATGTCTTTAGCAGCCACCTGACCCAATCAAAGAACTTGATGTACAATAAAAAATTAGGAAAAAAACAATGGCTTCGCGTTTTGGATCAATGCTTAATGCCGCGTACTTGGCCGAAGAGGTGGGATATGAACCTCATAATTCTTGCACATATTAAGGAAAACAACAACAACAACGAGCAAATGAAAACCAGAAATGTAAGGGAAGATAGTCAGCCCCTATTGGAAGTATGCATAATGCCTCCGCTGTATAAACGAGTAATTTAGTCAGTGTACTAGCACTGCTAGTTTGGTGTATTTAACGTGCATCACTCGGTAGCTTTACACGACCACACACCGTATACGATGCTCGCCCAGATTTAAAGGGGGCACGGGGGGAGAATGGGAATAAACTCCGGATCCCCGGGTTCTGCGGCACGAATTCTTTCGCTCCACGTGCTCCGAGCTACTGTGCCTCAACCCACTCGTCCAGACCCCCCCCCCCCCCCCCCCCCCCCCCGCTCACAAAAAAAAAAATCAAGCATGGAAACACGTTTGATTTTCTGTTTTTTCTTTCGGAATACCGTAGTTCTCGAGTTACCCCGCTGGTCGCCGTGCCTTCGTTAGGTGTTCGGAAGGAGTCGCGGGTGGGCGAGCGGAAAGAGGAAACTCGCCGACGTGTTTCCCAAGACGTCCTGCGTGTAAGTCCAACCCGTTCGGAGACGCAGAAGCTCGGCCGCGACACCGGGCAACGGCATAATCGCGCGCCGGCGTCCGGCAATCCGGTATCTCGGCGTTATTCCGACGTTGGGGCCCCTGCTATGTTTAGTCATACCGAGAGGAGCAGGAATGAGGAAAATCGAGGACGGCGAGACCGTTTTCCCTTCGCCCGCGTCCCTTGGTTCCGCCGGAGCAGGCGACATTCTAGCCGCTCACCGGGCCGTATATACGTATATGGTGGATATACTGTATTGGTCCCTCTAGCTCGTACACCGTCGGCTGCGTCCATGGAGTTTAAGCTGAAACCAAGTGTATAGATAACGCGCCCTTTTTAAACAGACCTATTACTTTCTTTTTAAGTGGAGGCTCAAGTCACCTCGTTTCACTGCATACAAATTTATAAACTATACGTTATCGGATCAAGATTAATATTGAACCAGCTGGAATAAGTGTTAATGTGTGCTTTATTTGTTTAGTAAGGAAAGGGGGAGGGGGGATCTGCTTTGAAAACCCTCTCAGTCTGATTTGTCTAAAGGATGTTGAGAATGTTATTGTTTCTTAAATTAGGCGCATTATTCCAGGCCAATTCCGTGAAATCTACAGTTGAGTATCGAACTTGTTTCTCTTACAGTAGATTTATATAAAACGTACTTTCGAACGAAGCATTGTGGTGCCTCCTGAGGTGTATAGGCGGATCGGTGTCAGGTCTGTTTTACTCTGCGAATATGTGCGACACCTGTGGAAATATGTCTGTGTTTCTCTTCATGCATATGTACTATACATACCTCAATAAAAAATACAGTATAGTTTAATTTATATTATAATATTGTGCATTGTATAATTGTAGTAAAGTAGCCAGCATTACAGGTTCCACCTCTCCGTATAATAATAGTTGATTAAAGA
>JAZHYW010056957.1:0-14074 GCA_037355805.1 Ixodes ricinus
GCTCTCCAGATACCGAAGTAGAGGCGGGAACTGAGCGAGCTCGCTGAATACGCGGTCTCTTTGTGTCTCTGCTTTTGATGATGATGATGCTTTTTTTTTTTACTACGTATGCCATAAAAACGAAATGCAAAAATATCTGACACTATGTAGGATTAGTCTTGGCAATATAAGAAAGAAATGCGCCCGCAACTTTTCCTAATTATTGACACAATTGGCCGTGAACCGCTTTCGTTGAACCGGTAACCGCCACATCAGATTATGGTTTCGTTCCGGTTCGGGTTCAATAGGAAGCGTTCGATTTCGGTTTCGGTTTTGTACCGGTTCGGCCAAAAATTACGGTTTTGATCCGATTTTCGGTTCTGGTTCCGGGTTCGGTTTGACACCCTGAAATAAACACATAACCACAAACAACGAACTTTCAATAATCGCACAAACTTGTTATTCACCTTCCAGTGAAAACTAGAATATTACCACACATATTTACAAATGTCGACGCAACTGCACACGGATAACGACGAAGAACGAGATTCCATTCTATCTTGAGATTAAAAAAAAGAAACGATTGCAGCACATTATTTGCGTCCTACATGACCAAGAAAGCCCGTAAATAAGTTGTTTCTCACCCTGTCGATCGTATTCGTACTTCCTGCACTATCTGCCACGAAAACATTTGAACACGAACTCCAAGAAGTCTCTCTATGTCGAGAGAGAGGTCTATCGATAATCGACCAGTGTCATCGTTGGCTAGTTGTCACACATGTCACTCAAACCGTAGCAGGACTTGTTCCGCGAATCCACGTAAATGCCGTAGTATCAAGCGAACACAAAAAACTACCCGAGACTGCGGTGACGACAGAAAAACGACGGGAAGGAGGAAACAAGCCTCAAAAGAACCACACATGAGAGCAGCGGCGACGTCACATGTTCCGGCTGGTGCCATTTTCAGCATTCGTGCGAGTATGGCGCGTGTTTTGCTCGCTTTCCACAGCGACGAACGTGTGCGTACAGATCGCACGCTGGGCTGTGAATTTGTAAACATTGGAATGGGGTATTCGCAACTTTCAGCGATGGTGGTACCACGATGTGAGAGTCGCGCTCCTGGCTCCTGGATGATTGACTTCACAATAAAGGTGCTTGCCAACACCCCCTGACGTGAAAAAATAAACTGAGGCTCCAATACTGCTTGCATATAACAAAACTAGAATTACTCACGCATTGCAGACCCAGCCTCGTGCCGGTGTTCTCCGACGATCATCCAGATGACAGCCATTTTGATAGGCACTAGTGCGCCCCCTATAGGTCGTGAAAGTTGCGAATAGTACCCAGGTTACAATTATCAACGAATAGCAATATGGCGTCGCTCGAGACAGCCCACGCACATAACGACGATTGCCATTTCCAGTTTTGGTGACCGTCTTGGTAGGCATGCATATCTGCTTTGACCGATGAAGCCCAAAATGGATAACCCGCCGACGAGCTACGAGAACGACTATAGATGGTTGCAAGGTGTCAGTGCATGGTGGCACAGTGGGAGTATACGGGCCCAGAGCGTGCCACATGACTGGCATGGGCGGCCCAAGAAGAGCGCATGCAGGGGTCGATGAGCCCGTGGCTCGGGCTGCACGCCCGTTGAACAATGGGCCGGCATGAGTGTCTGCAGCCGCCAGCAGGTTCTTCGAACACAACGTGGTGGGCTTTCGGATGGTCGGTGTCTGCGTCGGCCTCTTGCCCTCTCATCTGCGGTCGCAGCAAAAGTCTTGAACCATGAGCACTGCAGCCAGGGACCTACCCACGCGAAGCGTGTCGTCGGCCCAGTGCCTCATCCGTGAGGGCTACACTGTGGGCAGAACCATTGGCGAGGGCTCCTACTGCAAAGTCAGGTGGGTCTTGCCTGCCTGGAATATGGCGCCCGCAGCCGCCGCCGTAAACCTAGTCGTGAGCGCGCCGGAACCTGGAAGGCTCTGTACGGTGCATTTGCCATTCCTTCTGATTTATTTTTCGGGAAATAGAACCAATATGATTTTTTACTTTTCTCTTTAGTCTTCTCCACTGAATATATTTATTTGATTTCTTTTATTTTTTATTTATCGGCGGCATTTTACGGCGGATAAATAATTCAAATGCTGAACATTGTTTTTGAATTGGTTCGCAGCTGAAATGGCTTAGCGGGCAGACGCCCGCTAAGCCTATTCATCACATGGTGTCCGCGTAAGCTACAATAAATATTTTATGACTGATTGTAGTTGATATACATCAGTTCTTTGAACAGTGCTTGCAAAATTGACTCCTACAAAAGTAGGTCTCACATTTTGTTGGATATTTTACCTTCAGCACTTCACAATTAACTTGAATTTTGTTTGTCGCAGTATACATAGCTTGCAAGTGTCGCCATTGCTGGGTACTGACGGTTACTTCTGCTTACTAATTCCTTTGAACTACAATTTCTTAGATGTGAAACTAACACGGCAAACCGAACGCTCGCGGTACATAATATACTGGCATGGCCACGAATGACGTCACATGCAAGCTATGTATTGCGTTGATCACTAACCCCGATGCATTTGTACAACGAAGGCGCGATTGTTGATAGACACGCACAATAATTTAGTTCGTAAAATGCACTTCTATTTTGCAAGTTTTAAAACATCTGTTTTAATTTTTTTAAAGTTTTCATGGAGATTTATTTCACTTTTCAAAGGCTAACATAAAACAAAAAGTCTTTAAAGGGGGGCTCAAGCAGTTTTTGGGGAAGCTACTTTTTGGTGCGATGGCGTTAAGAAAGTGTCAGTGAATGAGTATCTTCAGTTTTAAAGGCAGAACCGCCTATTAATCACGCAGGAATAAAATACGTGCGGACTCTTTCCTGTACTTGCGAGGACCAATGAAATTATCGTATGTTTGAAGAATTTTGGCGGCCTTTGTAAAGTTTCGCTAAAGAAACAATTTTCAGTTTATTTAAATATATTTGTGCATTATAATTTCACAAGACGTAAAATAGTTCCTAGTTTAGAATACGCGATACTGCAATTATCGTTTCACAAACAAGAGACTACGTTTTCTCCTTGCCGTTCTCCGCGGGGGTGAATTTCCCGTTCCCCACGGGCAACGCCTCCTCTATACGGTAATGCCTGTCAGATCGTGCGCTTAACAATGGGTACCGGCGGACGCCCGCTTCTCTCGCTTCCCGCTACGTGGCGCCGCAATCCGACCACACATCGCTCCAACTTGCCAATCAGGTCGTGCGCTTAACAATGGACACCCCGCTTCTCTCTCTTCCCGCTACGTGGCGCCGCAATCCGACCACACATCACGGGCGAATGGGAGAGGGTAACAGGAAAGGGCATGATCCGGGGAAAAGCGCTCATGTGACAGGCATTACCGTATAGAGGAGGCGTTGCCCCGGGATGCGCGGAAGCGCACGTATCTGCGCGCATGGCGTCGGTGTTGATCATCGACGTGGACGGCGTGGTGAAAGCTCATCGTTCCGCGTAAAAGCGCTATCCTTGACTGGGAATTTTCGTCGTGTGTCGTTATAATAACCCAGCACATACTAGAAGGGGAAGACCCACCTACTCGTGCGGCGATGCCGTGGCTGCACTCTCAAGACAGCAGAAACGCCCGTGCCGTCGTGTTTGTTTACTTCGACTACAGTGGTGCTTTCTAAGCATTTGTGTCCTCGAACATCGCCCGGATTTCTTATTTGGCGCATTTCATGCGTGTGCTCAAGTTCAAGGTATTACTGGCGCGTACCGTATAAAGGACGCGAAGTTTCACGCGTTTTCATCACCGGAGAAAAGTTATTAGTGTTAGCAATCCTGAACGCTCGCAACGTCTATCTGATAACGAAATCATATTTCTACGTTGCTATATCGCTGCTAAGATTACATTGTCTTTTATAATCGTAGAAAATGCGTGTGGCGATATTTGTACTATTGCAATGTCGTGTATAGAGTCGTGATCGTCCAAGACGGCGTACGGCATCTTTTTATTTTCTTTTTTTCATCCACTGTACCCAGCAAGCCTATCAAGAAAAATCAATAATAAAGCTTTAGGCTATAGAAAACTGTCTGTCTCTATTCTGTTACGGCATTGAGTAGCAGTGCGTCCCCTTTTTAGAGGGGCCGCTGTGCTTGTAGTAATTTCAGGTGTGTACGCGCGGCGCAGAGCTGTCGTTCCGGTCGCTCCGGTTGCAACGGACGCAGTCGTAGGTACGCGCTCGTTGCACATGTCTGAACCAGCCTTCCCCCGTCCTCCCGAGGCGAAAGTCAACGTGGCGACATCGTTTGACATCACGTAACAGAGGTAACGCTGCGATGTCAAACGTTGGTTTGGTTACGACTTGCCCCAACCTCAAATCGAAGAATGCCCGAAAAGGTCTGCGTTTCATCGTCTTCGGAACCCGAACAGGACTCCGAAGCGCTGCTATCGTCCACATCGCACGTCGGAGTGGCGTCATAGGAAATCATCCCCAGGTCGGCTGTCCGCCGAAGAATTTCAACCTCCAACGGCATCAGGTCCTCGAGCGTAGAGAACGCCGCCATGATCGAAGCTCGAATGACAAAGAGGTTCGGCCGATGCGGCTACCTCGGGATCACTGCGCGACGGAACGTCGTCCAACGCCATTGGCCCGAGATACTTTTGATAAGCGTGCGAGGACCAATGAGAGTGGTTTCGTTTTCGGATGGATCCGAGGTTTGGCGGCCTTCAATTACATTTTATTAAAGAAATAATCACCGTATGACTATACTATTTGGTTTTTAGGGATACTTGGGGCGTCTAAATTCAGCTGTCATCATCAAAACACGAACTCAAAAACCACTTGAGTGTCGCTTTAAGCAGCTATCGACAATTCTCGAAAAGCAGTAAAACAAAAGTAAAGATGTAATAAAAACTAATAAAAACTGTAAAACTCTTTCAACCTTTTTTTCCCCTTATATTAGCTAATAAACTTTTCACAACTACAAGGCAGAGTTAAAAGCAAGCGAGCAGCCTTAAAGGGGTCCTGCAATGGCTTTTTTACTAATTTTTAATTTGCACCAAACCTGAGCGCACTGAACGTAGTAACTTAATGACACTTTTCTTTTCTCGAATTTCGCTTTATTTTAAAAGTTATAGGCAAATTAAAATTACAAAAACAAGCAAAAAATAACCTCCTTCATGACGTCCTTGGTTGCTTGAGTGGCCGTGAACTAGACGAGGGGTAGTGAGCTGAGCGAGCGCTCACGGCTGCCGTACTCCGTGTCGACGGCGCGAGAGGGAGCCACTAAAGCGTGTTCTGGATAGGCTGTATGTAGCGGGCAGCTAGAGCGGCTCTCATTGCATTTGCTGCGCGATTAAAGACTATTTCGGCATAACACTTCATTGGCCACAAACGACAGCAAACACGGGGTAAAGATCAGTTCAGAATGGGAGCCACTTCGCGCTGCCATACCGCGAAACGGCCAAACCGCCAGACAAAGCTGCTCACCGAAGGCCTTGGGAACGCTCAGAGCCGGTCGGGTCCTTCGGTCCCTACGGCCGCAGCGCCGCCGCGTACATCCGGGACCTTTCCGTGTCGGCGCCTGATCCCACTACTCCTTTCTAGTATGCGCCGCCTTTTCCACCGCTTGGTGGCGGGTATGTCGACGGATCATTTCTTGTTTCCGTACTTTATAAACTGCATTTGTTTCTTTTCTGATCTAAAATACTGAACAAAAACTACCTTTATACATAATTGAAACGGTTCGCTCCGCTTATATTTTGTATTTCGACTAAAAAGAAGCCTTTAGCGGCTCTGACCAGTAGTAAGCCCAGGACCTAAGACGTCACATTACGCGCGCTTTCGGTACCGCGGGTCGCCCCGTCGGTGGAGGAGGTTTCCGCGTCGTCCGGTTAAAATATGACGCACTGATATTTAGTTACTCTCTCCGTGCCCGCTGGCTTGCCCGAACCCCAAGAGACGTGGAAACCGCAAAAAAGGTAGACGCTTAATTATGATTGCAGGGCCCCTTTAAAGGGGTACGGAAACGAAATTTTTTAGCGCCGGTCTTTTTGCATAAATATGGGCTAAGGAGAGGCACCACCTCTCGGAAATATCAATATCCTTTGCTGTAGAACACTGGGAGAACTAATTTTAAACCCTAGTTAAAGCCATTTCAAATTCACATCGGGTGGATAGAGGGGAAGTTCTCAGACGGCTATCACTTGTGGCTAAGAGTAACTGTATATGCTCCGCTTGCGGAACTCTGCAAGCAGAGAGCCTATGCAGTTACTCTACTTGTGGCGCCTGAGAACAGCGCCGTTCTGCGGAAATACGGCGTAAAAGCCTTGGCAGGAGAAAGCCAAAAAGTGAGCTCGTTCTCGTTGCGGCTCTTTGCACGACACGACGCGAGCACGCTTCTGGCACTGCCAGTGTGTGGTTGCTGCGAGTCGCGAGCTGCGAGCCGACGTTAAAAAAATATACGTTTGAACTACGAGAGTGTCAGCCAGAGCCACGCAAATACCCTGTTCACACTCGGAGCCGGACGCGCGCGTTGGATCGAAGTGCTGGATTTGCTCTGTTAGACCGCGTTTCAATAAGCGCTTCTGGACCGATCTTTTACGATTGCAACTCGATACTGACGTGACGCGCGGCAAAGAAAGGTTGGACCGACATCGCGTAGCTCAGTGACGTAGCGTTGTGTCGGAATAAAAAACGGCATAATAACCGAGTGTATACATACCGTGTGGCGAGGGTAATCCGCCCATGGCGTCTGGCTGAGCTCTATACCTCTCTCAAAACAAGGAGATAGAAATCGATGAGAGTTCCTTTTCGACGGCAGCGGTTCGATACACGCTGCCTCGGAAAACAAGAGGAGATCCGAGATGACAAGGGGAAAAGATTGGCTTCTCAAATTTAGTTCAGGGATCAAACCATATTCATCCGAGAAAGAAGAGGGTAAACAAGGGTCCGGCGCGGGCATATTCCACTCAGCAGGCCAGCCGGTCGTTGGAGCGCCAGACGGTCTTGGCCAAGGACCGCCAGGCAACGGTGCGCCGAGTCGATGTTGCTGCTGAGCCGCCTGCCTGTTACTGCCGAGCTCGCTTGGTCGGTGGAATCGCGGCCGTTCTGCAGCTCTTCTTGGGTGTTTGTGGATCCAGCGTTCTTGTTCGTCACGGTCTGTTTCAAGTACTCCTTCCATTTTTCTTGCTGGTTGAAGTCGGGACGCGCTTGAGAAGAGCACGTAGAAATAAATATGCGTTGGTCGTCACGACCAATTGAGTGAGCGCGACGCTGTCGGTCATCGCCGAGTTGATGGCAGGGTGCGCCGGGCAGCTTCGGAGCTGTCGTAGGATGCCGTCGTAACCTGCGCAAAAGTTACGACGAATTTCGTTTCGAGAATGCGGGTTTTCTTTCAAATTTGTCGTACGCACTTTTTTTGTCGTAGGGTTCGCTTTGAGAAGTCCGGCCTGAGGCGCTGGTTTTGTCAGTGGTGCCGTGAATGCCAAATTGCCGTGGTGCGGCATTGCGCGCAGCCCTTGCACATCTCGAACGGCCACGCTGTCAGCCAGGTCGTAAATCGTCGACGCGCCACCAAGTATGGCAACGCTCGTAACCACAATATCCACGCCGTAGCATTTCCCGTCTGGCACAAGTGATGTCACGAGATGCGCCGAATATCCCGAGTACGCATCGCGCTCTCGCGGTCGCTGATGCTCGAGCGCGCGCCCAATCGGGCCCCTCAGGAGTGAAAAAATATAGCCATCCGTTCGAAATACAAACGCGACGACTATGATTTACGGATATTATTCATCATGTGCAACCCTATTTCTGACCATAATAGGTGTATTTCAAGTTTCGCTTCAGTGTCGCCTGAAAAAAAAATTAAAACGAATTCCTTACATTTAGCTAATTTAGGATGGCCAGCCGAGAAGCCAGGGTTTTTAGGGATTTTACAGTCCCTTGCAACTCAGGAAAGGTAGGGCGAGGGAAAGGAAGGCCGAGGAGGAGGAGAGCAGACGGAATGCTAATGAGAGGAGAAAGGTTTCCCCATCTCTTCTCCAGCGTTCCATCTGCTTCCTCCTCCACGGCCTTCTTTTCCCTCACCCCATCTTCTTGAGTTGCAACGAGACTATGAGTGCTCCACCACAACCAGTCAAAAGCAAACTTTGCAAGGAGACACCTATTGTCTTGTAGTTCGACTAATTTGAACAGGGTGTTCTTTTAACGTCGAACCTCGATCTGTGCGTCAATACTTGAATAAAATCGCCTTGAAAAAAAACCTAAATAAAAACCCTGGAAAGAAATATGTCACTTCGCTGACTACAGACATTTGCAAGTGCGGTCTCTGGGCGCCGTCATCTTGCTGCTGGTGTGAATGGATAGTCTGATAGTCAAGCATTGCTGAGGCCGTGGGCCTCAGCAAGTAGCTGAATAACGACGATCCACCACCAGCAGCAAGTAACGGTGCCCAGAGGCCACGCTTACAAATGTATGTCAGTGACAACAGAATCGCATGGCGTAACAGGCCACGAGCATCTTCTGAAGGTTCCGCAGCCAACGATATTCTTGCATTTGCTGACAAGAATTCCAAAGATCAAATCACGCGAAGCAAGAAGCGCGGACACTAATTAGCCCCGACGCCCTGCGTTTTCAGGCCCTCGGTGAGTGTGATTGTCTCCCGTAGTAAATTATGGTCTTAGTAAAGCTGGAGCCTCAACCAGCTGAACCCGGACGCAGGAGATCTGCAAGGCGCAGGAACGGTACGCGGTCAAAATCATCGCCAAAGAACCAGAGCGTCGATTCGGACTTCGTGAACCGGTTCTACCCCGCGAACTGGACATCCTGCCCCGGATCGAGCACCCGAACATCGTCAAGGTGTACCGTATCCTCCAGGTCCGGGAGAAGGTCTTCATTATCATGGAACTCGCAGAGCACGGGGACCTTCTGGACCACATTCAGTGAGCCCTGCCGCTCTGCAGTCTGGAGCCCTACACGGACTCTAGACTATGCAGCGTACTAACCATCGTCTTCTCGCATTTTGTGAGATTTTCATGGACAAGAAATTTGCAACGGGCGCTTCTGAGTTCCGCTTTTTCTGTCTCCACGCGGCGTATTCCACCTTTACCTTTTTCGTCATGGGCCAATTCCCTCCCAAGCGGAGTGCGTGCCAGTGTAAAAAGCAGCAACACTCAAAGATAAAAAAAGAATGAGATAATAGCTGCGTTTTACATGAATGCGACTTTGTCCTTATCGAGATCCAGTTGTCGCATTCACTGCGGTCATGTAAACGGCATAATTCGCTAACCGTCAGGCGTATCGCATTCAAGTCGCTAGGTACGAGATGGATCGAGACGGCGAATGCGCATTCATTTTAACCCATGTAAACGGACGTCGCATCGCATTTTGGAGCGGGGAGGATTGTGGGAAGGCGCTCGCTGCAGAAGCGGGCGTGGACAGCTGAGAACATGGCGGCGGCCAACCTCGTCGGCGGTTGCGGAGAGTGGTCCCGTGTGGTCGCCCGCAGCTTTCTTCCGAGAAGAAACGCGAGTTTTCATTACCATGAAGTGGGCGGAATATATCTGAGCTGCTCGGTGAGGGCGGCCCCCGTCAAGCCTTGCGAAGTACGACTTGCACGTCTGAGGGAGTCCTTAGAGACTTCGGGGCAAGTACGAACGACGCCGATAGCTCCGCACTGCATGGTAGCGCAGAACGAGCAGCTCCTACCTCGGTGCCGTTCCTGGCGGCGCCTGAGCCTTTGGCCCCGGGGTCCGGTTTGTCCGCTCGCGGTCGGCGAGGTTTGACGAGGCGAAGCGCGGTGGCGTCCTCAAAGCGTTTGGAAACGATCTCGCTCAACAGGGCGTGCGCACACACGTCGCCTCTGGTCCAGAGTGGCCGGGGCCCAGCCCAGGAACCCAAAAGCTTGGGTTTTGATGTTTCTTCCGGCTGGCTGTGCCGGAAAGAAAGTCGTCTGCCTCGGATGCAGGGGTTGTGGTGACGTCAGAACGACGCCGAGTTCTGATTGGCTCTGATTGGAAGGATAGTGGGTAGACCTCAATGCTAGATTCCTTAAGGTATACCCACGATTTTTCTTCAATCAGCCAACAAGAGTTTGGTGTTCTGACATCATCGCAACCCTCTGTACCAAGAAGCAGACAAACTTGCGCCCCGCATAGGGGCATGCAAACGTACGCTATTATCACTGATTGATTCCGTACAGGATGATGGATCGTCAGCTTATATATTTCAGGCACATAGTTGTTTACGCGTCGATTTCTATTCACTTTCCGCCTGGTGCAATGTTTTCACCAATAAAAAGAGTCGTTGAATTTACTGGGTGAAACAAGGAGACGGCCGGCTCTTTAAATCGACCGGAAAATTCGGTTTTTTAACCTATCGCGCTACGACCTTGTGCAGCGTTGCCCACAGATGGTGCATTTTTTTGTAAAATTTGCAAAGAGCGAACTTATCTGAGGAAAAAGTAAAGAAAGAAAAAGGCTTAGCTCCTATGGAAACGCAGCGACGCCACCGGTCTGCAAACATCACGGCGCCGTTTCGCACGGGAGACAAGAGATGGCGCAACGAACGCCGCCAACGAACGAGCATACGGCGCCGAGAGCCGGCACTTTAGCAGACGATCCTTTCGACTCAAAAGCGGCTCGCGTTCCGCAGGTGGCGACAGTCGCAGAAACAAAAACAGGTGCGGTAACAACAAGGAACTGCAGTTCCTTGTCTGCTAAACACGCCGGCTCTCGGCGTCGTCTCGCTCGTTCGTTGGCGGCAGTTGGCGTCGCGACCGCTTGCGCCATCTCTTGTCTCCCGTACGAAACGGCGCCGTGTTGTTTGCAGACCGGTGGCGTCGCTGCGTTTCCATAGGAGCTAAGCCTTTTTCTTTCTTTACTTTTTCCTCAGGTAAGTTTGCTCTTTGCAAATTTTACAAAAAAAAAATGCACCATCTGTGGGCAACGCTGCACAAAATCGTAGCGCGATAGGTTAAGAAACCGAATTTTGCGGTCGATTTAAAGTGCCTGCCGTCTCCTTGTTTCACCCAGAACGAAAAATAAACGTTTAATGAGGCAAATTGTGCATAAAAACATAAAGACAAAGGTGCCACGAATCTTGTGTCGGCGACAGAAAGGTGACTGACCCAAAGCAGCGCGTTATCGCTGCTTTCATACGCATACGTTCAAGAATGTTCTGAACAAGAACACTCGATGACAATCGAGAATGGGCTGGGATTTCTTAGGAGAGTACAATGTTATTAAAATAAGGATCCGGGCCGAATGGGATTCGAATCCCATTCCTCTGTGTGATAGCCGTATGCGTTGCCAACTCCCAACTCCATCAAGTACGCGGCAATATCGCCTATCCTTCGTTTCGCCTTCCAGACGCAGCAGACGCTATATACGAGCTGATGGGACCAATCAGACAGCGTCAAAAGCGCACCGTCATGATGTTCGTCGCGTTTATGTATGTACGTGTTATGTCACTGCTGAACCAGTCATAAACAGAAAAGGCCCAGTGACTTGCGCTTTTGAGGCTGCCTGATTAGTCCCATTAGCTCCTAGCGTCAGCTGCGCCTGAACTTAAGCTGAAACGAACTATAAAAACTACACTCTTAAAAAAAGCTAGTAGTATTTACTAGGTAAAAGCTAGTAACTGCTTGTCACATATATCACTAGATACGTAGTAACCGTAGATAGTAACGGTCAAGCTAGTACTGGTTACTAGATCAAGAAGCTAGTAATTGTTATTAGCCTCAAAGTAAAACCATTGGAAGAACCCGTGTATTTTACTACCTTTAACTAGTAAATCGCACTACCTCCCAACAGAAGACCGAAAACGCAACGAGTCACTTGATATCCGGTAAGAAAAAAGTCGAGTGTAGTTATACCATTTCCACCAGATTCAACAAAAATTAAAACTGGAAATGAGTAATCCGTTATCATTCCAACGATCCTCTGAAAAACAAACTATTCATTAGCCCCTCTTTCACTTCTCCCCGCATCGATCGCAGTCTTAAAGTTGGCATACCTCACTGTGAAACTTCAGCTTACATCGACTCTTTCATCCCCAAAACGTCATCTGACTGGAACCACCTTCGCGCATTATTAGTAACTATTCCATCAATTGTGTTATTTAGAAAAGCACTAACTACTCACTTTTGCTAAGATTATGCCGGACTAACTTTTATAACCAAGCTTCCTTGTTTGAATTTTTTACTGAACCAATATTGTATGTCCATACCTTTTGTAATGCCCCTGAGCCCTGAGGGTATTGAAATAATAATAATGAAAAAAAGGCTCGAGCTACACGTAAGCACTTCTTATGAATTGTGAATGCGAAAGCATGCATGCCGTTCTACCGCTCCCGCGTTTCGCTTGCGGCGTATTTGCAGCGTATTTGCGTCGGCTGTGCAAGCGCTCTCCCAGATCTCCACGCAGCTCTGACCTTGGACGCTTCGTGTTACAGGCGCGCTCGCGGCGCGGACACGCAGCGCCATGGGGCGGCGGTCGTTGAAAGTGACGCGCGCAGCGGCCAATGGGAGCCTCGTAGTGATGCAAAACTATCGATAAATTGACTATCGATACTATCGATAGTTTTTCCGAAAACTATCGATAGTGTCTCAGAACTATCGATAGTCGACTATCGATAGTTTCTACCGATAGTACTATCGATAGTTTTCTGATAGTCGACTGTCGATGGTTTTTTACTATCAATAGTCAGATTTCTCGTGACTATCGAGTATCGATACTATCAATAGTGCTATCGATAGTTTTGCATCACTATAGTCCGTTATCAGTCAAGAAGGTAGGGCCAGGGTAAGACGGGCGGGGAGGAGGAAGCAGACGGAACGCTAAAGAGAGAAGGAGGTTTCCCCATCTCTTCTCAGCATTCCGTCTGCTTCCTCCTCCCCGGCCCTTCTTACCGTCGCCCTACCTGCTCGAGTTGCAACGGGCTATAGCGAACACAGTTGCCGCACCGCCGCTCGCCTCCCTTTCTCCTCTCCTCGCCCAAACTCCCGTCTTCGTCATCACTGAAAGCTGAACCAAAGTTGGGATGGTAAGTGCCTGGGCTAGTTGGTGTCCCATCTGAAAAAAAAAATAAAGCGATAAAAAGAGAAGCGGGAGCGACGCAAACTACTAGTGTCGCAAAACTATCGATAGTAAATCGTCGACAGTACCATCGATAGGTTTACGATAGTCGACTATCGATAGTTTTCCGATAGTCGATTAACGATAGTTTTCCGATAGTCGACTATCGATAGTACTATCCATAGTTTTTCGATAGTCGACAATCGATAGTACTATCGATAGTTTTTCGATAGTCGACTATCGATAGTACTATCGATAGTTTTTTTTAACTATCGATAGTCAGATTTCTTGCGACTATCGATACTATCGATAGTACTATCGATAGTTTTGCACTACTAGAGCCTCGTCGAAGTGCGCCAGCCAATGGGACCGAAGGCGAAATCCATCAGCTTGACTCCGCTCCTTTGGGATCGGGGAAACTAGAGTGGCGTTGTCTAGGCTTTTCGCGTGGTTTCATAGCTGGGAGCTGGCTTCACTTGGGGAAAGGATTTAAGGTGCCGTTTGGCGCACTTCAAACTGATGACGTCGGCTCGCTCCATGGGACAGTTAATGCTTTCGCATTAATAAATAAATCTATGTGGCGCTATTCGCCGTCCAACTAAAAGTAAAAATAAAGAACCGATTATATATAGTTTATTTCAACGCTTTCCATATTTGTAAGTAGATACACATCTTTCACACAAACATTTTCTGCACACAGCAGACCGATCTCACTAGCCAGTTTGACTATGCCACCGCTGCCGCAATGGATCGAGGGAACTTTAGTCTTTCTGTACGTGTGACAACCCCGCTGGAGCTCTGCGCGTGTAGAGCACGAGATGGTGCGAGTCCTCTCGTGCACTGCCGCCTGCCACCTGTGAACAAAAGTTATGACGGCGTCACGCATGCGCCTAAATCGAACGCTTAGCGAGATCGGTCTATTCATAGAACGCATTCAACACAGATAACATACAAATACGACGAACACACGTGACACGCTTATTCTAATCACTCTAATCGCTATTTCCCTTGACTGCCGATG